>MRSU01003445.1:0-20828 GCA_008369845.1 Trichomonas gallinae | reverse complement strand
GCTGGAAGTGGAACCATCTTCTCGAGGTCCTCCTTGAGCATGTTGATCATGATTGGCTCCATAACGTGAGCGCGCTTGCAGGCATCATATAGGTTCATCTTGGAGATATCCCAGCCTGTGATAACGAGCTCGTTTGGATCAACCATTGGGAGCAATGACTTGAATGGGGCAACATATGTTGTTCCCTTGTCGTCCTGGCCTAGGTATGTTGTTGCGCACTGTGTGAGTGAGCCGTGGTAGTTGGCCTTGACCTCGCCACGCTTTGTATCCCAAACCAATCCCTTCTTGTTAGCGAGAACACCAGATGTGAGTGTTGTGCCGTTGTTGCCACCCCAGCCAACAAGCATAACACCTGTCTTTGGAACGTGTAAGTCTGTCTTGAACTCGAACTTCTTTGTTTCTGGGACAACGCGGACGCCATTGGCATCAGCAACGCAGTGGGATGTGTGATATTCGTACTTAGCGATCATCTCTTCGCCCTTGATCTCAACGTTAGGGCTATCAACCTTGAATTCGTTGGCAAGCATCTTCTTGATTGGAAGTGAGGTGATGTAGAATCGCGATCATTGGACTCTCAAATCTACGGTTTTCCGCTCATATTCCGCTCATCGAATTTTTAAAAGTGACACATATCCGATTTCTGACATTAGACAAAAATCCACCACCTTCTTTCTTTCCATCTAATAGCTTTTCTATAGCAATTTATTATTTTTAACTTATACATTCTTATACTACATAACCATGCTCATTATATGCTAAAATCTCTAATAAAAATGTTGAGAGAAAGGCTTATAATATTTTGATATAAAATGAATGTAGTTGTTTTTCATTGAGATCAGATAATTTCGTATATACTGCAGTTGTTTAGTGGTTTTTAGCTGACAAAATGGATTGTTTTGATCAATAAAATCAACCACCGAGAAAAAGTCCTTACGTTCCTTTAATTGCAATATGCTATTGATATATAGAACAGACAGCAAAGATTATTACTGATTTTTAATCCGAATTAATTTCGATATTTTCAGAACACACCGGAACTTCTTCAATCTATCGTTCATATACTAGAACAAAGGATTCTATGCTCAAAATCAGATAACTATCAAATAAATATATTTTTGATAAAAATTTACAGTTATTTGATGATTGAGCGCAGAATTTCTGTTGTTTCATATTAAAGAGTATGGAAATTATGTTTCCTCTTGTAAAACGATGAAAAATACGATGGCTGCAAACTTTGCGAAGTTTTTTAATTGCTAGCCTCCTGAAAATACATCATCGTTACGTCAATGAACTGGGATAATCGACGTTGTTTGATCTTTTTTGAAAATTTTCATCTCGTTGAGAACGAATTTATTCTCTTCATGTTGCAATCTGCTATATATTGAATAGAGTAGGATAAGAAGAATTGAATTATAATCTTTATCCTTCTCAATTCATGAAATTTGATATCTCTGTTGTTTAATATCATCTTTAGACTACAATTACATGAATACATATAACTGAACTCTTATAACAGATAGTATCGATGAAACCTCAAAGTTTTTAAGCTTTCTCGTAATAAAAATTTAATATTCTTTCCAATTTTTGGCCATTAAACTGGCAACAAACGCTGTTATATTCCAGCTAATAGAAATTGATCAAACAATGGATATAATATAACTTTTAAAAATATGCCAAATAAAACTTTTACATGTCAAAATCATTAATCATGTCACCTTTTTATTAACGTTTATTTCAATCTTTAATGGAAAACAAAAGAGACGCATTTCGCAAATATCTTGATGACGGTGGCGTCCTTGATGCATTGACAAGAGTACTTGTTGCACTCTATGAAGAACCAGAGAACCCAGAAGCTCCTTTAGAGTACATTAAACAATTCCTTGGTTCTCCTAACGGAATTGATGTTGAAAGTTTACAAAATGAGAACAAAGAACTCGAAGCACAAGTTCAAGCACTTGAATCAAGAGTTGCTGAGTTAAAATCACAACTCGGAATTACAGAGTAATTTTAACAACTCTTATCACATTGTTATTATTCTAAATATAGCTACAAGTTCGTGTTTGTAATTTATCTTGTCTATTTTTAATATTATTTTTTTTTATTCCAAAATAATTGAATTTACCTTTGATTTCTTTATCACAGCATCTAATTACAATAGAACTGTCATTATAGCAACAATAATAACTATTTATTTTGATTTATCTAAAATATTATCAAAATAGTTCAATGAGTTAACTAAATACATCATATAGTTTATTCCCCGAATACCTCTGCATAATTCATATCCTTTAATGATGCATTTCTGAAATCAGGAATTGTATTAAACTTCTGGAGCATTTCATCTGCAGTTGTGTATGTACTGTCGCATATGAAAGCTGTTTTACATCCAGATTTTTGCGCAGCAACTATTCCTGGAACTGAATCTTCAATAATCAATGTTTTGCTTGGATCAAATGATGTTTGTTTCAAACAATCTAAATATAATTGTGGATCTGGTTTCGCTGGTGTGTCTTTCTTTGCGCAAATAAGTGAAACTGCATTTTCGATTATTTTTGGATGACCGCCTAGTTTCAATTTCGTATCTTCTTCAGAGACACTAGAAGTTATAGCATATGGAATCTCCCTAGAATTGAGATAATCGAGTAAATCAGAAACTCCTGGATATAAATCCATTTTTGGAAACATTTTGTTGAGAATTGCATTACGGCGTGAGAGTAGTGATTCAACTGATTCTTCTAATTTATAGTGATCTCGAATGATTGTCCATGCATCGTGCGGATTTTTACCTAAAATTTTATTCCTGAGATCAATTGATGGCCTGTGGCCAGTCACCTGGAAGTGTATGCTCGCATTGGCTGCTTTCCAGTTAATGATACATCCATCAGCATCGAGAATTGCAGATTTTAACATTTTAAATAACCTTAAATATATCAATAACCTTAAATCCGAAATTTTGTATCAAATATTTGGAATCGAACAATCGCATATTTATTGCAATTATAATCTAAATCCAATTTCATCAAATCAATGTGATATCATTATGAAATGAAATAATATAATAAAGTTCATCTAGGGTTGAGGTGATTGTATATGAAGTATGACACTCTAATTCAGAATATTTGTATTATTACATATTTTTGCCAAATAAAGTGTCAAAATGACAGATTGCGGTTTAAAAAAATTAATGAGGGGGAGTAACCATTTTTAAAAATCTTCAGTAAATCATATCATGTGCGATCTAGCCTTATAAATAGTATATATATAAATTTCACTATAAAATAACTTTCTCACTATAATATATCATTATATTTATATAGAAAAACAAACAAAATGTTAAAATTAAGAAAAATCATAATACAAAGAATGTATCGAACTCGTCATTATCGAATCCAGTCATTTCTGAGTTTCTATATGGCTTCATCATCTCTGATTTATAGTAAAGATTCCACGCAAAATTCCAAAATGATTGACCAGGTTTAGCTGGCTTTTTGTAGTCCCATGTGAAGATTTCACGAACTCTAAGAAGCTTTTCTCTCATTTCTTTGAGCTTATTATCATCAAAGTTTTCGATTATTTCAGGAAGTTTTTCGATTTGATCTGAAGGAACTTGAACTGAGATTTCATTATAGTCAATGAGTGTTCCATCATATGGAAGAGTTATTTTGTCTGCTACAATGATTGGAACACAAAGATTCGAAATTGCATCAAATAATCTTTTAGAAGTTTGCGCGTCGCCAGGTGGAACAATGCAAAAATTGGATGATCCCATTTTCTTTTCTAATATTGCTAAGGCTGATCTAAGAGATTTCGGTGAAGAACGCGAAATATTGACTTTTTCGGAGTTTTTTATGTTTTTCATGATTTTTGCAACGTCTTTTCGCAAATTAGATGATGATTTAGGCATTCTGCTTGTAGCCATTGCTACAAATACTGAGATTGTTCGCTTAGAGTCTATTTTCGTTTTAGATACAAATGTGATGAATGGGAGGATTTGACTTTTTGCAAATGTCCATGGAGATTTTATCATATTGTTCCATTTAAAATCTAGTAATCCTATGATAGGAAGCTTAGACTCAGATACAGAAATATCAGCAGGCTTATCTCCATAATTTGGTACGGAATGCATTAAAAAATGATCGACATAACCATATCGGTTGAAGTATTTATCATAATCGGATAACATTTCTGGGATTTTGTTCCATCTTTCGGTAACATCTTGAAATCCACTGCACATTCTACTGTAATGCGGTATGTAAAATAAGTCAGCTTCATCAGGACTATACGTAAGTATCGGTGATGACAGTAATTGTTGATGAATCGTTGGTTCTAGCATTCTCTGAAACCATGCTCCATTTTCCGTAACATATCTTAGAGGGAAATCAGATGGGTATAGACACTCGGATGTATGATAGCTGTAATTTGGGTAAGAAAAGATTTTTATTGGGGGCCATTTCAATTCTTCAGGTAATAAGTCGTTGTTTCGTCTTTTCTTGCTATGAGATGATATTGTACTAATAAACAATATCAGTGTAATAGAAGAAATCAATAAAATCAAAGAATAAAAAATTTGAAATATCTTGATTCTTCCTTTTTTCATAAATGATTAAAAATAAATGCAGTTTTAATAAGAGTAATAAAATTATTTACTACTTAGAAGTACAGCAATTGATTTGTCAAGATTATGTTCACATGCTTCATACATGCCAATTGCTTCTGTTTTGCTGAATCCATGCTGCATAATTGATTGAATATTAGCCTTATCAGCATCGCTGTATTCGTTATATTTGTTGTTACCAGCATCGACAATGCTTGCTTGATCTAAACCTGCGTTCGCGTTATCAATGATCATTTGGATTACGACTTCAGCATTGTATTTATGCTGACGGAGAAGAGAACTAATTTGGGTTTCGTTTTGAGTGTTTGTGAATTCTTTGACATTGTCGATAAGGGCCTGCATGTTAGGTGGATCTTGATTAGCTGGCTGAGCTTGTATTGCTGGTGCTGGCTGCGCTGGAGCTGGCTGGGCGGGGGCTAGTTGTGCTGATGCTGGTTGAGCTGGTTTTGTTTGTATAGGAGCTGGTTTTGTTTGTACTAGAGCTGAAATTCCGATAGCACGTTCATTGGCTTGTAAAATATTATTGTTTTCGATGCCACATTCCTTGATCGTTCTGTTCATTTCGTCAAGCCTCATATTACCATTGCTAGAATTGATGAATGTAATAGCATCAGAAATCTCTGTTGGCGCCAAGCCTTTAAGGATTGAATGGAGCATTCCTAATGTGTTATCCTTTTCAACTTCAACAAAGAATTTCTTTTTCCTTGTTGGGAATTCGATAATAAGCCAAATCGTGCTAGCACTCATTTAATGACACTTTTCGTAAATTGTCATATTTATGTCATTTTTTTGATAAATTTGCCAACAACATTTGAAATTTGAAAAAATTAAATGTGATTTATGAGTAAAACAATATTCTATGATAGAATGCTTTCACTTTTTACTAAATAATAATGGTGTTTATGCAAATATTTTTAAATGACAGATAGTCATATTTATTGAATATTTGTATGCTTTACATGTCAGAATATGTTATTTTTTGTCAAATCGTTTTTTCTAGACGCCTTTTGACAAGCGTTCCAGATGAAACAATGAACATAGAAGTCTTGGAAAGAACAATGTCAAAAGTATCATTTTATGATAATTTATTTTATAGATTAATGGATATTGAAACCATATGGATTTACCCCCAAACTTTCATAAAAACTACCAATAAATTACTATAATGATATAGATTATGAAGTTTTTCTGATTATTATTCGGATTTCTGATTATTATATAAATGAAAAACAATTTTTTTAATAATAATCACATTACATTACACTCACTCATTCTAAGATATCCATCATCTTTTCTATTCCTATGAAGTGCTTCTCTCACTTCCATCTCCACTGCAGCTCTGTCAATATCTGTGCACGCCATTGGCTGCCAAACCTGAGCGAAATCATCGAGCCCACATGTGACGAGAATCCTTCTTTCTCTGTGAGCCACAATAGACTCCACATGCCAGTGGTGACCCGTGAGAACTTTCTTAACAGTCCCGTCATTGCCGTCGTACATGTAAACGAGGGCGTCATCACTGCCGACTGCAACAAAGTTGCCAAACCATCGGACAGGACTAGGTGCATCGAAGCTGATATGAGAATTAAGGACTTTGATGCATCCTGGAGCGTTTTTAGTCAAATTTTTAATTTCTTCACCTTCCCTGTCAGGTTTTCGATTTTTGACAGCTTCTCTTAGTGCTGCTAAGTCTATATCACCGCTATCATTCACATAGTCACTTATCCTTATCTTGCCGCGCGATTCGGTTGATTCGTCCGCTGAGCCTTCGAATTTCTCAATTTTGTATGAGTCGGAAGTTTCAAAAATGTGAACTGAGCCTCCAAGGACTGATGCAGCCAATCTCTCGCCATATTCGTCAAATGCTACATGAGAAACACTCATGCGCTTGTTGTATGCTTCGCGCACTGAAAATCCAAAGTTTTCGGAATTTTGAATTTTTCTAAGATCGTAAAGTATTACAGTTCCGTCATCACGCGAAACAACGAATCGTTTTTTATCTATAGGATGAACATCTAACGACAAAGGTTGTATATTTTGATCTTTATAATCAAATAACAATGACTCAGTATGTGTTTCTATGTTTGATGGTGCTGTATTACATTTTTGCTCTTCAGATGATTTTGTGAATGAATCTATTTCAGATTCGTTGATTAAATTCACTTCATTAATTGTTGTCGATGGATATTGTTGCCTGACATCAAAAAGACGCACAGACATGTCATTAGAACAAGTTACAAACGTATTTGAGTCGATAACAATAGAAGATATAACTTTCCCGCTGTGATGATTTGAATAAATTGTATTTTTCACTCCAGTCTGATGCAGTTCTATAACATTTATCGATGAATTATCTCCAGCTGCAATTATTTTGTTTGAAGAAAGAAAGTTTGTGGTTAATATTGATGAACAATTAGTTTTTATTATTGTTTGAGGTTTAGACATGTGCGATCCTATATCCCACAACGAGAGGCATCCAATTTCGTATCCAGTTAATAATTTGTCGCCATATGGATTTATTGCTGTTGTATTTACGTAGATTTTGTGATTTCCGAGCTGTTGGACGGGCTTTAGGGTGACAATGAGATTAACATTATCATAGAAAAATTCAGGGAAAGCTGTAATATCTCCTTCGTGGTTTTTTCGCCACAATAATTCCGACATTCTTTCCATGATAATAGAAAATTTCCAGCAGATTTTGTTTGACTAATGCATATTAATTATTTTTTGATTGTTTGTTATTTTTAAGCAATTTTTTAGTCAAAAAATAACCAGGTTAAAAGTTGATTTGTTCTAACATATGTGATTAATAATGAGCTAACATAATAGGTAAATATGATAGTATACTACACACCATAATATTATGAGAGATACTAAATATAATTAATTTAATTTTCATTTAGAATATTCGATATTAATATGTGCATTATTAATTCTATCCCAAACTCAAACGAGATTTTCTACCATGTGACTATACTGTATCTATAGCTTTTTTTGTGAAAAAATCCAATAAATTTCAAATTTCATTTTTTATCAATAATTTCATTTATTACTATGACAAATCAATCCATTAATGTTCAAACCAACTATATAATAGCGAATTTAATCATAATATCATGAGAAAAGCTAAAAGGAGAATTGATACCTAATGTAATTTTGTATTCGAATGGATGTGATTGTGTATCCTTTATGTGTTGGATGCAAATTCCAAATTGATATTTATAAAACATCAAAAATTGTTGGATATGATGTATTTTGAGATATGAAAAAGTGATTGTTGCAGGATTGAGTATTACATAATTAAAATTCTAACATTTAATTTAACATTTAAACAACAACGGTGCCATCAGCAAGGACATTAATGTATTTGATAGTTCCATCATTCTGAACTTGGTGATACATCTTAACTTCGCGTGGCTTGTTAGCCGATTTGCCTTTCTCAGCTAATTGTTTTTCTAATTCTTCGCATTTAGCTCTTAACCTTTCAATTTCTGGTCTAAGAGATGTTCTTGGTGCTGTCTTTGATTCAACCATTTGTTTCATATTCTTATGCTTCGCTTTCGATAATTCTTCTGATGCAGTGGCAAGTCTGTTTCTTAAATCATCAATCTGGTTGAAACGGGACTGAGCTAAGTCTGTTATAAGAGATCTGACTTCCTCAAGCTTCTGTTTGTAAGATTTCATGGAATTATCCAATGATTGATCAAAAACCTTTCTCATCTCGAACTGTGCTGTCTGGGAGTCACTGATAACACCCTGACTCTGGTCGAGAGCTTTGGCAGCTCTTTGCTCAAGGATTGAAATGCGATTTGATAATGCCGCTGTTTTATCGCTTATTTGCTGTAATACATGAGTCCTCTGCTGGTCAAGTAATTCTCTAATCTCAGCTTTACTGATGTTGAGTGTCTCTACTGTATTTTGATGGCTCTGTGCCAGCTCAGACAATCTTGCTTGAAAATCGTTGACTGTTTTAGTAATTGGAGAAATGGCTTTATATGATTCGAGGAGGTTTCCCGTTCGCATTTCTAGACCTAAGAACAGTTTATCGACATTGCTTTGCGCTTTGTCGAATTCGGATTCAAAAGCTTTGAATCCGTCACTTAGAGGCCTGATTGCACTTGCAATGCCTTCCTTTTGTGTCTGTTCTTGCATTTTCGATATATTGCGGAGCTTTCTTTGAAGCAACGTAGATTGATTTTTAAGTTGTTGAATTTCAGATGCTAGTGAAGATACAGAATCGACGACACGCGTTATTGCACGCGAGTTTGCTTGCTCGATTTTCTTCATGTTGAGCGAGAAATTTCTGTCGAGTTGTCGTAGTTGAGAAACGTATTGTTCGTATTTGCGCAGTGTTGTCTCTCTTAAGTTCTGAATTTGGACGTTTTGACTTTGTATTTGTGCTGCTGATGGCCCTGTCTTGGGTAAAGGCTGCGCAGGCGGCGGCGAAGATGTTTGAATTTGCGGTAACTGAATTGGCGGGCTTGATGTTGGAGGAGGAACGACAACATTAGTTGTTGATGCTATATTTTGTGCAGCTTTGGATGTTACGCCTACTTTTCGAAGTAAATTAGGAATTTTCGGCAAAGTCGACATTTTTAGCGAAAAAACGAGAAAAAACCGAAATAATCGTGATTTACTTGTCATTATTTTGTTTACATGACAAAATATCTACTTTACAAGGCCACACTTTTCATAATCAAGGTTTTTTACTTTACAGAACAAATATTTATTTACATGGCAAAATATTAACTTTACAAAACAAATGATATATATATATACATGGTTTTCTCAACATTTTTGTGTGTCTTGATGGTAAGAAATGTAACTCATTGTATGGAGTTGGACTACATTTCTATAGAATGAAAATGAGTTGAAATATTGAATGAATTATTTTGGCTCTTTTCGTTTTCTATTGTTTCCAGATGGTAGAAATAGCGTGTCTGGACTTATCGAAGTGAAAAATGTTTCAATATTCTTAACAGCTCTTTCATTAATCTTTTTTCGATTTGCAGTTGTGATTGTATCGAGATTTTCAAATAATTCTGCTCTATTTCTAGTAGATGAGGCTATAGCATTAGAGTATGTAGAATCAATGCCTGGAATTTGCGAAATAACCTCCTTCCATAAATCACCATAAACTCTAACTGAGTAACCTTCACCAATGATACTATTTTCTATAAGAACTGCTCTAAATGATTGCAATACGTCTTCTGGAGCATTTGGTAATAATAAAACGTTAAAATATGAAGCATAAGTCTTTAAAGCTACATCCTCATATTTACTAGTGTGTATAATTGAGTGTTCTTCAACATTTGTTAAGAATTCATCATCGAGAATTTCAGGTTCATAATAAATCATTGGCTTTACTGCTTTTTTATGATATGATATAGTTATTGTATGCTCTGGGACATATTCTGATACTTCCATTGCAGACGATCTAATTATTTTAATATTATCTTTTATTGCATTCACAATTTCAACAGGAATACTCGAATGAATCGCAACTATAAGTCTATTTCTATCTATTGGGGATGCCTTGGTCTTTGGTAAAGAATTTTGCGGATGAGATGATCTCATCCAATTTAAAAAATGACTCAATAACTTTTGCATTTCATAGTTCCACAGAATATGGGGTAATTTTGGTTTAGAAAAGCATGTTTATAATAAGGTTAATAATTTTAATCGAGATTTCTTCATGAGTCTGAATTTATATGTTTAAAACAAAAACTGGCCACATTTTGTGCCTCATCTTTATCAATACTCTAAATATGAAAACAATTTATAGTATATTTATAATCTTTCATAATATTGATCAAATTATCTAAATTTCTCAAGGCTTATTACATGTAAAGCATTATAATAATTACGTATTTATGTATTAGGAATCCAACAAACCATTGCTAGTTGAGAATTGCTAAATATAAGAATTTTGACATTTTTACATGTCAAATGTCGGCACTTTTCGAATCATAATCATCATGGAATTCAACAAAGAGTTTTTTGAAGCCAACCAGCAACTTTTGATCGGCATTGCAGGAGCCACTCTTCTTGCCCTCATTGTTGTCATTGTTCTCGTTGTTATTATCAAGCGCGATAAGCGTCCAAACAATGTTTACATTGTAGGCTGCCTCGGATCCGGAAAAACAAAGCTTTTCTACCGACTCACCTCTAAGCAAATCCAAGCTACAGTTACATCACAAACAGAAAATCGCTTTTCGTTGATAATCAAAAACAAAATCATTAATTTGATCGATGAACCAGGACATGCGCGCGTTAAAACACAGGTTCTCACATCAATCCGCGATTCTAAGGCCATTATTTTCGTCATTGATAGTGAAACAGTCCTTTCTCAGATGAGCGATATTGCCAACCTTCTCTATGACATTCTTTCGACACCAGATATCATCAAGAACCGTGTCCCAGTCTTAATTGTTGGCGCAAAGACAGATCTCCACAATGCTCGTCCAATTGACGTTATTCGTGAAGAGCTTGAGAAGGAATTCGACTACATCAGATCAAATCGTCAGCAGTCAGATCAAGTTGAAGGTGGACAAACAGAGTTTTTGTATCTTGGTGATGACGGATCCGAATTCACCTTTGAACAGCTTCACACAAACAGAATCATCTTTGGAACATGCTCTGTTAACAATGACAGCGTTCAGGAAGTTGAGAAGTTCATTGAAAAATACGTCAAATAAATTTCTAATCGATTTATCGGTTTCGAATAAAAAAATCATACTTTACACAGCAATCAAATACAGCACATTCTATTTTCACATTTAAAAAATCAAAACAATAAACATATTTTAATTTTTTGAAAGTTTCACTAATTTGTATGTTCATTTCAACATATTATTCCTATGCTAAGAATTTTATCCAGCTTAAACCATTGATTTATAAAAAAATTAAATCAAAATTGAGAATTTAGACTTAATCTTGAAAATACATATTGAGATAATTTGCAAATGGGCATATGAGACAGGATACATATGATAAACCCAGAAAACAAAAACAAATTTTGGCATTTGCAAAAAAAACGAATAAATGTCTAAATGTTTGTAGTAAATTTCAAGATGTAATGCTTGGACAAAGACAGAAAAATGATCTTGAAGATTAACAAAAATTAGAGAAGTAATATTTTAAAGACGACGACCACGGCGGCCACCCTTCCTGCGTGTAGAATCGTGTGGGAGTGGTGTAACATCCTCGATGCGGCCAATCTTAACGCCAGCACGAGCGAGAGCACGGAGAGCGGATTGAGCACCCTGCTGTGGAAGGCGGCGTGTTGAGCCACCTTCACCGCGGAACTTGATGTGAACACCATCAATGCCGAGCTCTTTCAGACGAGCAGCGACAGCTTGAGCAGCAAGCATAGCAGCGTATGGTGTAGCCTCATCACGCTGGGCACGAACAGCGATACCACCTGTGCAGCGGGCGAGTGTTTCTGAGCCAGAAAGATCTGTAACGTGGACGAATGTATCATTCTTTGATGCGTAGATGTGAGCAACACCGAGAATAACTTCGCCCTCTCTCTTCTGTGGGCCGAGCTGGACATCCTTCTTACCTGAGGTTTGCTGTTCAACTGGAGCAGCAGCAGCAGCTTCTGGAGCAGACATTTTTCAAAAAGGCCAAACCAAAAACCGCCGGCTTCGAAAATTGACACATGGCACTTTTGTATATTATTATCAATATATAACCTGGTTAACTTAGCGTTTCCATAGGGCAACTAGTTTATAATTTAAAGAATACTCTATGCACTTTGCATAAGATTAATGAATACTATAATAGTTTCACTTTTTGCTAATGATGCTGGCGTCAAAAACGTCCAGAAAAATTTGACAAATATGATTTTACCTGACATGTAAATTATACAAATATCCCCCATATATGACAATCCGTCATGTAAAAATATTTGCAGAACTCCTTGTTTTTTTCTTTCTTTTTTTTTCTTAACCGCCGACCCCTGAATGTCACCATATTAGTCATTCATTACTCAACAAAAACATTGGGGTGTATAGTCATCACCGTTTTTATTGGAATCACCATGACTTTATTCGATTAAGTGAATTTTAAATTTTAGTTATTTATTATGGATGATGACTTTATTACTAATTTATTACCTTACATTATTTGGCACATTTTTATGAGTTTAAATTTCCAAATCTTTTTCTTCATTCAAATTTTGTGAACTTTTAACGTTCATCAAAATTTAAAATCGAAAAAGATTCAAAAATTCTAATGTATTTGGTCGAACGTTTAGTTCGACCAAATAAGTCAGAATTTTTAAAATTATAATTTATCTTTTTTTTTACATAATTGGCAATAGGAATTTCTCTAAAGTATACTGTTATTGCACGAATTCAGCATATAACTTTGAACGATCAACATTATTCAATTAATTTTGCGTATCAGAGAAGAAAATTACCTAAGAACAAAATTTCTTCACGAAATTGAATAAATACCTCTCAATTTAGAATTCACAAATGGTCTAAAATCGAAAACAATAGTTAGTATTTTTTACATTCACCGAGGAGAAAATAGTATAACATTATTAATAGTGGAAAGGACGCCTTGATGGTGTCTGTCAGGACATGACAAAACACCATTTTTCATTATTTGCCTTACAAAATCTGCTTCACATTGTGCTGTTGATAGATGTGAAAGTTTTACTGTGAATTCATTTCTAGGAAGACGAATATACTTTAAATTGACATTATCACCTATGTAACATTTGGATACAATAATTTCTCTTGGATCGTTAAACGCACTAATAACTTCACAATCATTACCAAAGAAAGAACTTTCTGAAATATATACACTCGGCCCAAATGTTTCGATAACTTTGCTGCAAGTATTATTGAGGAAGTTACAGAATTCAATGCTAACATTTAAATCAGGGTTATCATAAAGTTCAGCTCCATTACTATTTCTTTTATCATCAGAATTATTTACAAAAGAAGAATATGAAATATTAGAGTTTCCTTGCATATTATCGAATCCAAACAAGCAATACATATACACTTTTGCATATGAAACATTCACAGATTTAAGAACAGGGCTACCTTGTTTCAAGTATATATTATATACTCCTTCATAAGAACTTTGACCACTGGATGATATTGATGACTCGATGACTTTGTTCTGAGCATTCTGCAAGGAAGATAAAACAGAAATATAACAGAAAACACCCATATGCCCAGGATTTTTGTTATACTGGCAAGAATATATGCTGCAAATTCTATCAAGAACAGATTCTCCCAAGCTGACAATAATTGAACCACTGTTGGCATTATCATAGTTTGATTCAAAAATACTAGTTTCAGCAAGGAAGCAGGCATCTTCTGCAGCACTAATTTGAACTGGTGTATGCATATTTGAAAAATAGCAATTAATAATATAATAGGAATTAGACTCTTGGACTTTTTTATTTTTATGATTTGAAAAATATGTGGCAGTCGCAGAATATTGGTAGAAGTCATTCCATGAATAATCTAGCCAATTAACACAGAAAATATTTTATGAATCAATTAATTTTTAAGTATGAATAATATACCCAAAAGTGTCAGCGCAACCACATGAATTGAATTGATAGCCGTTGAATTTTCATTCTCCAAGTTAATGATTGGAAAAGAAAATCTGAACTGAAACCTATTTGTCTAAGATGAAATCATTTCAAGCTATTTTCTGACACCAAATCGCTTTTGTTTTGTATTGACAAAAAAAAAAAAAAACGAGAAAGTGATGTATCTAGAACAACAAACATGAAATTGAAATCATTGATGGATATAAAAACCCTAATGAGAGTTTTTCAGGAGAATGTCAAGTGATGTTCCCCAACATTCAAAATTAAACCATAATAACTTAAGTTTATTACCGATAAAAGTAAGTATCGAAGAAAAAAAAATTAGAGAAGTTGCTTGATTAGTATTATTTTAGATTAGAATGTTTGGGAATTATGCGATTGCGTGAGAGAGGACTTCACGGACGATGTCTTCTGTGACTTCTTGGTGCCATCCGAATGGCTGGCCACCAACGGAATCCATGACGAGCTTGATGACCAAGTCTAAGTCACCAGCTTCAATAGGCTTTCCTGTCCACTCTGAGACTTTCAAAACGTGGCCGATCTCGAGGATCCACCTCTCGAGCTTCTCGATGAATTTGTCTGCCTTCTCCTCATCTGTGCCATCGTGGACATCAAATATCCTCACAGCAGACCTTGCCATTAGATAGCCTCTGGTCTTCTTGAAATGCCTGAGGAATGGTGTTGTAACCATTGCAAGTGTCGCGCCGTGATCGATTCCGTACTTGACTGTCAGCTGGTGCCCGATCGTGTGGATTCCGAGGCAATACTCCTTTCCGAGAGTGATTGTTCCATTCAATGCGAATGAAGCAGCGACAATTAGTCTCTCGTAGTACTCGATCTTTGGAGGCTGCTCAAAGATGTGCTTCGAAACATCGACGAGTTCGCGCATGACACTCATGATGAAGTTATCGTTCAAAGGAACTGCTTGGCCAGTGATGAATCCATCAATACAGTGTGTCATTGCATCATAGAGACCATTCCTAATCTGTCTTGGTGGAAGTGTCAATGTGTACTTTGGATCCAAAAGTGAGAATGAAGGGAAAACGAAAGGTGTGAGATAGTACCTCTTGTCGTGTGTGCTTCTACGCGAGATGACGAAACCGGAGTCCCACTCTGATCCAGTAGCAGGAAGAGTAAGAACCGTTCCGATTCTGAGTGCTTTCTGTGGTGGGGGCACCTTGAACAATAAAAGGTCCCATGGATCGATACTTTGATCTAAGCATGCTGCGAGAGCCAAGTACTTTGCTGCGTCGATGACAGATCCGCCGCCAACAGCTAAGAGCAAATCTGGCTTGTATTCGCGAACCTCGGGAAGAATCTTCATACATGTGTCATAGTCTGGATTTGGCTCGATGCCACCAACCCATTTGTATTCGCACTCGAGCTCACCTAATGCTTTGTTGACGTCTGCGCGTGCTCCATTCTTGTCAATGGATCCTCCTCCGAATATGCAGAGAATCTTTGACTTCTTCTGGAGGAAATTCTTGAGGTGCTCATTGACAGCGTCTTGACCGAATGCAACCTGTGTAGTGTTGTTCCACAACCACTTCATGATAAAAATGATGTGATTAAACAATTGACTGATTCTCAATTATTTTCATTAATTTGAAAAAAGTTTTGTAATCAATTTTTCAGTCTCTTGATTTTATTTTTTCCTCCACTAACTAAATATAACTTACTACCCATGCATAAAGAAAAGAATTTGCTAAACCATTTCATTTTTGTGCTTGATCATGTGAGATCATTAATTTCTATTAAAAAAAGAACAATTTTTTCGCTCTCATAAAACGCATATAATGGCTATATTACAATCATATTTTAATTTTTCGTCTAAGTTCTAAAATTTTTCATGACAATAATTTGAAAAATATTATTTTACATCAATAGATGTAACAAGCTATATAAAGATTTAAATTGAATAAAATAAGGCGAAAAATTAACGAATTATCGGAAAAACACTGAAAATCGATAATTTTTCAAAATTTTGACATGAATATTACGTCCATGATTCTCTTAATAAGGGAATAAGATAATACTAGTCTTAATACAATAACTCTGCATTTACTGCGCATTCATTTAATAATTTATCTCTTCCAAAATTATGATTTTGTTCCCTAGCATTATATTTTTGCCTATCTTAGTATTTAATTTAAAACAATATATTCATACTCTCATAAAATCATAATTCCTCATAATTCCTGAAAAATTTAGTTCGTTTCATAATTATTGCATATTATTATGAGAATTGGTTCAAAAACATAAATAAAACAACACATCAAATATAAATTTATGTGTTACACTAAGAAATAAGTGTTTGAAAAATTTATTAATTTTGTGAATAATTAAATCTTTTAATAGTATATTATATGTTAATGCATTTTTATTATTAAAATAATTAAAATATTAAACAGAAATCGAGTTAAATTTGTTGCAAGTTTTTAATAAAATAAATGCAGGGGGAGAAAAAGTGTAATACCCTATTTTTCAAATGGAATCCCTCATTGATCAAACTTTGTTTTTAGAGTATCAAGCATGCTTAGAGCAGCTACCGAAAGAGATTGTTATCCAGCCGTCTCTCAAAACTATCTACCAGTGGCAGGTTTATATGACTCCTAGTGCTGGAATTTACAATGGCAAGATTTTAACTTTTAATATTCACTTAGAAAAACATCCAAAGCAGATTCCAGATGTAGTGTTCCAATCGGGAATTGTTCACCCGCTAATTGAACCACATTCTACAGCTTTTGCATCAAATCTTTTAATTACAGAATGGAACCGATACTCAAGAGTTTATGAATTACTCCAAGCAATATATAATGCTTTCGTTGAAATACCACAAATCAAACAAGCTCCAAATCCTGATGCTTATAAAATATTACAAAGCCCAGATGCTAAAAATACCATTTTGTCTACACTCAAAACACCTCCACCGAGCGAAAATTCGGAGCACAACATTCCAAAGAAATGGAATGTGCAAAAAGAGAAATTAGCACGAGCTTACTATGCATGAAAGAATTTTCTCTATTGATATATGTTAAAAATCTACTTTTTACAGACTTGAATTCAAAATTTAATTTATCAAAAAAATTTATTTGCTAAACCAATGATATTTCGAGAAGTCAAAATCATCCCAATCTTCAACAAATTGCGTTGGAGAAGTTCCAATTTCCTTTGTTTTAGCTTCTTTATCAGATCCATCTGCATGAAGCATAACAACATTCATTCCAGCTCTCCTTGCTGCTAGAACACCAGCATAGGCATCCTCGAATACTAATACGTTTTCTGGCTTGATATCCAAATTGAATTTCTTACGATCTAAACTTTTTGACCATTGCTCTTGCGACATCAATGTCAGAATAGCCATTTAAAGATGATTTAAATTCTTGAGAGACTTTTGTGCCTGCTAATTCTTCCATAACGTCCCAGTATATCTGTATTGAGTCGACAATTGTTCCATCATTGTCAAATATGCATGCTTTGATTTCGTTTTCTGTGAAAAACTCACCCATCATAAAATTTAATAGGTTTGAATAGATAATTAGATGTCAAAAATTATTTCTGATAATATATCTGACATTTGACATTTTATTGTCATAATTGTATTTTTTGTCAAAAAAATTGTATGTATTGTCAGAAAAATGTATTAATATTATTATTCTTTGATGCATGAGTATTACAAAGAGACGGGAAGCTGATCTTCTAAGGCTCAGTTCTAATCACCTACTTTAGTAGATGTGGAACATTAACCTGGAAAATTTTTACGAAATGTCAGATTTTGGGTATCCACACCTTTGAGTGCTGCTTTACTTTTTTACCATATGATATTCTTTGCAAGCTATAAAATCATTTTGTATACCCGGAATAACATGAGTTATGAGCTGATTCATTGGTATTGTTTAGGTTTCAATAAGGATAACTATGATATCTATATTTAATTGATTTTAATTGTTTTTTTTTTTTCTCGGATTGGAAATTTTAATAACCCCAATTCACCTGGTGATGATGGTTAGGATACTATGCTGTATATTTGTGGATCTGTTCATACTCTAATATTGTCGTGACTTCATCTCGAATGAAACGAAGAAACAATCTTCGATATTCTTGATTAAAAATTTATATCGTGATATTAAATAAAAAATTTAAAAATATCACAAAATTTTAGTCATTTTGATATTTATTAGTAATAAGATCATCATTACATTATTAATTAAAAGTCACTTGAAGTGAGATTCCAATTTGGCAAATTAGGTGTTTTCTCAATAGATGTGAATGGAATAACAAGATCATTCATCAACTTTTCGCTGAAAGTTGATCCTGCGACAGCTTTCTCGAAGCTGCTGATAATTGTAATAAAGAAGACTCTCTTCATTCTTGGGGAAGGATCCCAATGTTCCTTGATGATTCCGTAGAACTTTACGACGAATTCAGAATCCTTGCAATTCTTTGCAACTGACCTGAAAAATTTCAATAATAAGTTTTGCGTAATATTTGTGATGTTTGATGTGCAAACGTAATTGAATAATGGGATAATGTCTGATGCTGGAATGAATGAGTTGTATTTGGAGAGATATTTAATGAGAACTAAATCAACTTTTTGCTCATGAACCAAGCTGACAAGAAAATGGAGGACAGTTTTCTCAATTTCCTCAGACTCGGCGAGAGTGTATGCTAAATCGATGAGAGGAAGAGCACCTTGTCCTTGCTCTTTTAATTCGAGAAGAATATATTGCGTCAAAAATCCGCAGAGTGTATGACAATTGAGGCCAATTTCGAAAGCTATTAAACCATCATGCATAGAATTCTGGCAGAAAAGCTTTAAAATGGCGATTAAGTTTGTCCTTTGTATTGGAGTCAAAGAAGGAATTGGAAAGTCCGGCTCCTTGAATAATCTGAAGTACTCTGGGATGTATGGAGACAATTTTGCCATTTTTTCTTTGCCAACGAGTACTCTAATGAGATTCCAGAAGAAGTGAGGGATACCTTTGTATTGAGACATCGAGACTTCGTCATAAACGACGTTGTATATATTTTCGTACTGAAGATTGTCGATAATTGTAGGGATTATCGTTGTAGAAGCGCGGAATAAATCTGATATAGCTTCTGGAAGACTGCAAATGCATCTTCCAAATATTTGGCCGATAACTCCGAGTGCCATCGAGTAGTATTTGCATTTTGTAATTGATTCTATCGCATGATTTGCAACTTGAAGATTTGTTGCGAAAATTTCAGTGAAAGATGCATCAGCAGACTGGAAGAATTTGCCGAACTTCTTTGCTGAGTGGTAGTGATCTTCTATGCAAATGAAATCGATCATAGCCATTAAATAAACAGGTTCACGGAATTTATCAAGGATTACTTGATCGCTGTTGTTGATTTTAATCCAGAAATCTGGTTGTTTCGTGTATTCTTCGATCTCCTTGTATGCTCCTTCGACAGTAGTTTCCATTTTTTATTAATTTACGAAAAATGACATCCCCCATAATATATTCATTAGACCCTACTTAGTTGTAATATATCATGATTCCGTTTTTTCGATGTATATTGGATCTGTATATGATAGCATTATCAGATATCATGAAAAATTTTGAAGTTGCAAAAAATATTCAATTGATCTCATAATACTTATAAGTCCAAAATCATCACTGCGAATCAAATCTGTTTGGAGCACAGAAACGCTTTATGAACGCATCCATGCGTCCAATAAAAATGAATCACAATTTTTTCGAACGAAATCAGTAAAAGGAGATTGCAAATCATTATATTAATGTATATATAGAATAGTAGCAAAGTTTGGGGCTAAATATAATGATATGTTTCATACACTAATCTATCCAATTTATATATTTTCTAAATTATCATACCTTAGCAATAATTGGACATTTATGTTTGTACAGAACTCGAATTTCTCTTTACAAGAAATATTTTCTAACAATATTTTATTGTATCAATAAGGGAATCTAATGATAGAGGAGTTTAGTTCAATGGAAGAACACCGATGAAATGAAATTCCAACTCTCTAGGATACTTTATAATTCGGTAACCAAGGTTCAATTCCTTGAACTCCTATTTTTTTTTTTTTTTCATTTTCATACTCGAAATTTAGAAATTATATATAGTTCCATATATTGAATTAATGTATTGAAAAATATTATGTATTTTCTGAGTTCTGAATTGGATTCAATTCGATATTTTGTTACAAATACATAATCATAGAAGTTAATATTAGATATTCACCGTTCAATCATTTAGTAAGTTTATTTTCTTTTTCTAATAATCAATTTATGCTGAATTATTATGATTTCAATGATGTCAAATGATATAATTTACAAGTCAAAAAAGAGTAAAAATCCCTGAAGAATAGATCTTCTTAAATTAAATCGTATAATATTTTGGAGTCTCGCGACACTAATATGTGCATAATGAGAGCCCAAGATTCAGTTTTTTTTTTAGATATGACAGAAGTATTATATTATTTCGGGGATTTGCGATACTAATGTGTGCATAATGAGAGACCATCTATCTATACTATAGTATATTCTATATATTTTAGTATAAATGATAGATAAATAGCAGGCATTTTGGGGACAAGCTCAATATTTTTTTTTTTTTTTTTTTTTTTTTTGTGGAGGA
>MRSU01003427.1:0-41194 GCA_008369845.1 Trichomonas gallinae | reverse complement strand
ATAACTGTTGCGATTGAGTTTGCGAGAACTTGCTGGTTCTTTGGGACTAAGTCACCGATGATTGTCCTCGATGGTGCCTGGAGGATGTTGACTGAGCAGAAGTCCAATATGAGAGCAAGTATGAGGAAGAAAATCTGTCCTGGCTTTGGATTTGTCTTTGAGATTGCTTTTCCGATGTCTCTGCAGAAGTAGAGGAAGATGAAACCAACAATCGAACCGACTGCACCAGCGATGATGAATGGTCTTCTGCGTCCCATCTTTGCGTGGAGACCATCAGAGTAGAAGCCAACAAGTGGCTGGCAGACAAAACCTGCGAGTGGGCCAATGAGGTAAATCCAAGATCTTGCTGTCTGCGGGATTCCGATTGAGTCCATGATTGGTGACAAAAGACCAAAAACGACAGTGAAAACAGTTTGGAATCCAAAAAGAGATGCGCATATTCCGAGGATTCTGAATATAGAGAGCTTCTCACGCTTTGCGAGTGGTACCCATGTTTTTCCGCTTGACTCAGACATATTAAGATGCCTTTCTTGAAAATGAACTGAAGTGCTTCGATGTCATTTTTCGATTTTCACTGTCCCTCAATTTTTCTTAACTTGTCACAAATTCAATGGGCATTGATCCTCTACACACATCATATACATGTAGGACATGCAGATGGACACAAATTGTTTTGAAAGAGATGCATAAATCGATGGTTTGGCTGTTTTTCTGAAACTTTTGATAGAAGGTTTTAAACAATTGAGAGAATGTTTGGCGATCGCGTTCTCTTGATGCAATACGACAGCATATGGCTATATATGCATTTTTTGTGAGTTTCAAAAATATTACTCAGAAAGCAAAAAAATATTTCTCGCATCATAATCATGATTTCTTTTTCTTTATGTAAATATATTATTCTATTCTATATAAACTTTTTCACGCTAAAAGACGCGTTCGTGACAAGTTTATGTGAAAAGGAGAATTTGCTGGAATCATTGAGATTGTTCCAAATTAATACCAAACAAATACATATCAATTCTATATTATATTCTACAAATAAAAGTAAGCATCCTCTGAAATTTAATTTCAAAATTAATTTTTATGGTTTTTGATGCCTGTCATGGCAAATAATATATTGCTCACAAATAATTTAATACTATGACAACATAGAAACATCATGTTTCCATATGTTTTAAAACATCTAAAAAACATCATTCGAAAAAATCGACAAAAATAGCACTTAAATCAATAATATCGTGTATATATGTACAGTCTAACTAAAAGTTATATACTTACTATGAAAATCGGTCAAGACAATAATTTTCGAAATATCTTTCGTGAAAAGATATTTTTCTAAGAAATCAAGCCTGAATAACAGATTCATTTGTCTGTTTCATAGACCGTTCAAGATATCTATTAACATTTTTGAATGTAGAATTTGTGAAACAAACAGCATAAACTTCTAAACCAGAATTAACAATAAGATCTGTTTGCTTGGCAATTTTCTCGCAAATAAGACTAAGTGGATTCTTGAAAACTCCACCACCTACTAAAATTAAAAATAATTTCTCTGATCCTAATAGATTTGGAAATACTTTTGAGTTATCCCATGCTTGAAGGATAGATGCTTTATACTCAGCTTCTAGGAGACTCTCTGCTATTTTGAGATTAATAAGCGCTTTATTTCGAAAGATCCGTGAAATTAAACGATAGCATCCTGTTTTCATCTTTTTTGGGAATCAATGTGCATCCATTTTTAACTTTGATTGATGATTTATCTAATTTGTTGAACTTTTCCATGTCCTGCATCGTGGAAATAGTTTCTATGTAGTAATGCTGAACCACATGCAATTGCTTAATATGGTCCTTGCGTGTGATCATGTTGATAACCTGAAATTCCTAACCTAGTAGTTTGACCATTTGAATCTACTATTGGGTAATTATCATTTAGGAGACAACTGAAGCTGTTTTTGAATTCCAAAATGAAGTAAGGATTATTTTAAATTGGAAATTTGGATTGTATTGATAGCAAGGCTTAGCTGTGTATGCAATATATGCTAAAACATATGTATTTGATTTATGAATATCATTTATTAGAAAATTTCTATTTTGATTAATCAACAATACGAAAATGGCTGCAAGATTCATATTTTTGCATTATGAAAAGGGATTTATTATACGCAGACATTTAGGAATTAAATCACATGGTTTGTAGCCATCGCGATCATTCATCAATCTGAAGGACAGATAAGGATGAATTAAACCATAAGATGAATGTAATCATATTCAGTAAAGCAAGGCAATGCTTGTGTGGAACACTTATGGTTCAACTCGAAGGAAAAAACAATAAAAATTTCAAAATTTAGTATAAAATTTATGAATCTCGCAAGAATATTACTAGCCAGATGATTTCAAGATGTATTTCATAGATTAACATCTGAAATAATGAATGTGTAAATTTATTGAAAACTTATTAGTGCATTGAATCAAATTATTTTGTTGCTAAATGAAATTAAAAGTAATATTACATTGTATTATCGCGCTTCTGAGCAACAGTGATGGTTCAAATTTTTACTTTTCAAAATTATACGGGCGTGTAAGCATTGGGAAAATGCGTGAAAATATATATATTATAGGATAAATGGATATTTTTAATTTATACTTGCTATGAAATTTGAAGGGAAAATAATCGTATTTTTGAAAATGACAGTTTTATTCGGAAATTGAAAATAGATTTATTTTTGATAACATGTTTTAATGAAAAATGAGGATAAAAATTGAAAGGTTATGATAATATTTTTGATTACGTATCAAATACTTAATTCAATTAGTTTCATGAAAAGTTTCGTCTCAAGGTAAAAAAAAAATTAAAGGACTCGGATTCAGTTGTGTCTACATCGTTTGAATATTGAGTAGTTCATGAAAAATACGAGTTTTGTTAATTTTTGTTTTTGAATTCTCCAACAATCCAAGGTGCAAAGTATATCTTCGTGCGTTGAAGTGTGCATAAATCATTCATATGTTCGAATGTTTGACACGTGTGATGCCAAATTATTTGTAAATCGAGAAATTTTTATCAAGAATCAGAACTCAAAATAGATGTCTTGAACTCAAAGTTTAACTTCAGCAAAATCGTTGTACCTATGTAACATGATGTATTCTTAATTAATCAATTAAAAATGTAATTATGATTTATCTAGTTTCATTTCTCCAAGCTCAAACAGTTCCTTGTGATAGAAATAATAAAAATATGATGAACTTCATTTCACTAATCGATCGATGATACTTAAATAATCCTAAATTATAATAATATGTCAAGCATTATACACCACAAATCATTACGGTTTAGCTCTTACGAAATTAAAAGACCTATACATCAATCTCAAATAGCCTATAATGCAATATTTCTCAAAATCAATAATTTGTTCTCTATAATCAAAAACTTCAAGGCTAGAAAAGTCAAAAATTGATCAAAACACATGATAATATGTTATAATATCTACTGTCAAGATCGCTATCTTGATTAATATTTTTTTTTTTAATCAGAAGCCAAAAGTTCTAAGAAATTTAAATAAATAAAACTAGTAGATTAGCTCAAGGAGAAGAAATATTATTCATTGAATAATCTTATCATTTATTAATTCATAAAAAAAATTATTAAAGCTCTAAAGTTTTGGAATTTCGGTTTACCATAGGCCAATGTAATAAAATCCTGGATTTGAATAATTATAAAAAGATATAAATTGGTCGGCTGATTTTCTTATAATTATTTAGATTATGACATGAGAATAATATATTACATATTTTTTTGATTTAATCAACTAAATTCTCAATCTTTCACAAAAAAAATTGAAAATCGAAAATAATATTAAAAAGCTGAATTATATTATCATCCTTAGCTCATTAACAAACATTTAATTAATGGGATCACAAAGTTTTCAAAAGCAAGAATAAACGCGAATAATTTAATAAATGTATAACAAAAATCAGCAGAAATATAATTTAATACGACTATGTATAAAACCACTTTTATACAATTCATAGACTTAGTAGTCCGATTATTTCCTTTTGAATTTTTTTAAAAGCTATTTATTGAAATTTTTAAGCTATTAAAATATTTTATACACTTTATAGACTGTTTTTAGCAGATTTTTTGATTAGATTTTTGTGATGTTTAACGATAATTTCACACTCAATTGAAAAAATAACATAATTTGATATAATACATTGTGATAATATTACTTTGAAATAATTAATATTGCTTTTGCGCCCGTAAACCATTTATGAAATTTTTGATTTTAAAAAAAAAATTCGAAAGTGAAAACATAAAATAATGCATGGAGAAACTAGTAATTTTTCAAAAAAAGTTGTTTTGAAAGAAAATACCTGACGGTGCTAAAATCATATATAATATGATTAATCATATTTAAATTATCCGCGTAGTCCTCCCAAAAAACGGTTTGACAGCATTTCCAGATTAGTATGAAGAAGAAATTTACAAAAGATGAGGATATGATCATAATAAGTCTTGTTAATGAGTTGGGCCTTCATCATTGGAAGGAAATATCACAACACCTAAAAAATAGAACTCCAAGACAGTGTCGTGAAAGATGGACACATTATTTATCTCCAAATGTTGCGACTTCGCCTTGGACAGCAGATGACGATCGTATATTAGAAGAAAAATATAATGAGTATGGTGGAAAATGGACTAAAATCAAAGAATTTTTACCAAATAAAACTACTGTTAATATCAAAAACAGATATTCACTATTAAAACGCAAGAAACTGAAACAAAACGCAGAAATATTGCAAACAGCTATCACACAAAATCCTGTCTTGATTAAGCAACCTCTCCAAACTGTAAATATTAGCTCACTTCTCAACACCAATTCAAACATTCATATTGTTTATTATATACCACCGCCGCTCATCACAACTACATTCCAACCACAGCAGACTGAATAGCTATTAATATTATTGGTTTCTCCTCATTTGCGGAAATACTATATATTTATATTTTTCTACTATTTGTATTATTGCGATAAAAAACTTCATGTGTTAAACATACCTGATCCGCCTAATGCCCTCACACGTCAATCAAAATCATCAAATATTGCATTATATGCATGAATTGCTCTTAATATGTGATGTGCAACATATATATAGTTATTTTATATTATATTTGACCTTATATACTGATTCAAGATTCGAAATTAAATTGAACGTAAAAAAAGATGATAATGATGTCTCCACAAATACAAACAGATGCCATTTCATTGATTTATCCAAATCTGATCACTGAGAATCCAATTTCGAATTTGACCCACCATTTTAGAACGAATACACAAACTATGGTATGGATAATAATCATTTTGAGTAGGTAATACTAAAACGTAATTCATATTTGTCGGATTACGATGAATTATTGAGTGAAAAAAAAAGATGCCATGGATTTGTCATGTAAAATCCTTACAGTTTTATATGTCATTTCTCCAAGTGGAAAATGAAGTGAATTTGATTATTCACTTGTTTAAGTTATATATCAACATGCATTAAAACTTAGTAATTTTAGATAAAAGACAACAAATGAAATAAATTTTATTTTGATAATTCGTTTTGAATGTATTTGAAGAATCTATTGTAGTGATAGAGATTGTGCTGAGTGAGGAAAACATGTGCAAGAAGTTCATGAACGTTCAATAAATGATGTAAATAAGATCTCGAGTGATTGCGGCAGCAAATGCATGTGCAACCTTCAACAAGTGGTTTATGATCATGCTCAAACTCTCTTGACCTTAAATCAAGACCCAACGAATCTGATTCTTTTCCTCTTTCAAATTCAAAGTTCAATGCATAGCCGTGATCAGCCATATATACTGGGTAACGAGCGACAATGATGTCAAAACCGGTATCAATGGCTCTTCTAATATCTGATGGATGACCGTCACAGTAAAGCATTCTTGGAGCTTCGGAATTCCTTGTTTTGAGTATTTCTAATACTTCTTCGGCAACTTTCTCGGTGAATAAAGGATATTGTGCGAAAAATCCGGTTTCTGGCTTTTCTGCTGTTTGAACTGTAAAGTTGATTGTATTGCTATACTCTTTTGCGAACTGTTGATTAATTGTTGTTCTTAAATTCTTTTGTCTTCCGGAACAATTTTCGGGAAGATGTGAATATAACGAAACTGTTCCTTGTGGTTTGATGAGATCAACGAGTTCACCATATTCTTCGTTTGTTATGATTATCAACGTACTATTTCTCTGATATAAGCGAACTCCATTTTTATTTGGTCCTTCGTCAAAGTTATAGAAGTCTGATGCAGGTCCAAAGAAAATCCAACGCTTTCCTAGGCCAAGGGCGTCACTTGCTCTAATACCTTTCGGCAAAAATGTTTTATAAAAATCACCAGCGTAATAAAATAAAGGAAAATCATCTGACATATCAGGTGTGATGTTAGGCATAAGGCCAGTATCAGCAGGAACAACGAAGCATGGCGTCTGAAGTGGTGGATTTTCGCCCAAAGGATCCTCAAGCTTCAAAGCGCGAGACATTTTACAATTATCGTAAAAGTGACAACGCATCACTGATTTTAATTTAATTTTTCTCGATTTATATATATATAAGCTGATCAAAACTAACATAAATAGATATATTTTTTTGTTTTTATTATTATGTATTTGTCCAATCATTACAAATATGATTATATGTCTTAATTCAAAAATTTATCTAATCATAGAATTGTTATTTTAAAAAGGTTTCATGACAATTTTGTGTGATTCTTAATATACTATTGTTTCAATGATTTAGATAAATGTAAAAATTATGATATCAAGGAAATTTCAACAAATAAAAGTTTATACAAATAATTTCAAATTTGAATTAATGCAATTTTCAACTTTTAATCCTACAATGCTATGTCTGCAGCATTCATTATATGGTTTTATTTTGTTGTGTAAATGATATTAAACCAAATATCAAATGTGGAAGTCAATAGAAAATTTATTTCGAGTTCATAATCGTCTAATGAAGAAACAATTTCTCATTTAAAACCTCATACATCGATTGATTGCAGATTCCTTGAGTTCATTCTATTATATATTACTGAAATATTATAAATTATATATTCTTTAAAAACTTAATATTGTAATATTATTCTTGTGGGGATATAAAATACAACACCAATGAAAATCTATCATATCACGTATGGAAGTTCAAGGTGCTATACAATATTTATTTGTTGATATTCTAATTTTTTATTTATATAATTTTCCATTTGGTACTATTAGTATATATCTAAAATAAACCTATATTTCGAATTTGACGTGAAAGTATGTTAGGAGATAATTTTCGATAATAATTTTGTTTACTAAACAATTTTTATGAGAAATATTTCTTGACGACAATGTATAATCCTGTTGATTCAAAGAAGACTGAAATCAGAATCAATGGAAGGAAATAATTCGAATTGCGAAGCAATACAATGGCTGCCAATGAAATCAAGAAAGATTCACACCAAAGCGAAGCGCTAATCGTGTATGATGTTTTTGACGCGTAATTCATTGTATCAATCATAATTCCTGTAAGTGTGCCAACTAAAATAGAAATCGAAACGATGATGCAATAGAATAACGTCGTATCTTTAGCTATACCAGATGATGGCATTGTTTCGAACACAACGTCGTCCTCTTCCATTTTTGTTTTTTAAAATAGGGTCTACCCTGGAATATAATTTAAGGGGTCTTTTAAATTCATCCCCTCATTTATTTTTCGAAAATTAGGGTCTACCCTGCAATAAAAATTATAAAGGGGTTTTGAAGATACTTCCCCTCATTTTTTTAAAATAGGGTCTACCATATTATTTTTAATTTAGGGGGCATTTAAGGATATGGACCCTCATCTACGTTTAAAAATAAAAAACCAGATGGATACTTTTTTAACCATTTTGAGAAAGGCAAGTTATAGTAACTACCCAGTTGAACTAGCAAGGGAGCTCATCTCGATGGAGTTCGATCAACAAAAAATTGCAGAACTTGCTTTATCGACTGAAATCAGACAATATCTTCAGCTATTTTTGCATCAAAATCATAAATATATTAGAGAATCAATATCAATACTCTTCAATAATGCATTTGATTTACAAGGGAAAGAAAAACTCGTAAATAATTACTTACTCACAGAATGCATTCGTTATGCTCCACAAAAATTCATGAAAATGCTTCCATTGTTAATGATTAGACCAGGAGCTTCGTCTGTAATAAAAGATTTATTGCAAATTGAAATTGATAGTAAATACAAAGTAAATTCCGAAGACTTTCATAATGCACTGCTCGTTATTAGTTGGAGTGAAGGTTTTAAAGAATCTCTTTTCAAATTTTCACAAATTCATGATCCAGAATACCAAGAAATCAGGCAATTTCACAAAGTAGATCCAAATAAGTTATCTAGATTTGTTATACGACCAATTCGACCGCTTCGTTTAACTTTCGATTATACGACAAACGATAAATTCATTGGTAAAACAGAACAGATTCAAAATACGCTCAAACATAGTACCGAAGAAATAATAACTGAACAATTCGAAGAAGACAAAAGTATAAATGAACAGCTTAAAGCTGAAATCGAAAAGTTAAAGAAAGAATTAAATGATGATAAAAATGAGTTGATTCGTCGCGAAAATGAATTACATGAGCTGCAGAACAAATGGAATGATGTATCTGGAACAGTTGAACATCTTCAAAATCAGATCAAACAACTTAAATCACAGCTTGAAACACAAAAAAGCGAATATCAAAAAGCAATTTCCAATTTAGAGACGGAAAAAGCAGAGCTTATCGAACAACTCAATCATAGCACTGAATATGCTATTGATGAGCAATTCGAAAAAGACAAAAGAATCAATGAACAGCTTAAATCTGAAATCGAAAGATTAAAGAAAGTTATAAATAACGATAAAAATGAGTTAGCTCGTCGTGAAAATGAATTGCATGAGCTGCAGAATAAATGGAATGGTGAAGCAAGCATCCGCGCTAAAATCTTAAATATGTCAATCGAAGAATTTAAAGAAATGAGCACAAAATTCGAACAACAAAGCATAGCTATTGAAAAGGCTAAACAAGAGTTGGACCAAAAGCGCGATAAAATCAATTCCAGTATGTTTAAAGCTCAATTAGCAGAAAAAACTGCAAATGAAAAGCTAACAGAGATAGAGGAAGAAAAAGCAAGGATAGAAGAAATGCTTAAGGAATTATACAAACTGAGAAACAGAAAAGATCCAGTTATGGAATATGAAAGATTACATGATGAAGATATTTACATCGAACCTATCGTTGAAACTATACAGACTATATACCAGGAGATAGTTGATACTCAACCACAACCAACATTAACTGAATATCCATACGACGAAGACGAAGAAGCCGAAAATGTTCAAATTAGACGTGTTCAACAGCCTGGGTGGCTTAGAGGTGCTTTATATAGATTCTCATCTTAATTATTTTGTTATTTTTATTTTTTAGTTCTTATATGTAAATATTTCTATTTAAATATGCATATTTTTAAGGAAATTTTGTATAGTTTTTGATGATTTGCAAATTATTTTTTGATAATTTTGTCAAGATGCGATCAATTGATAGAGAAAACCACAAAATTATCTAATACAAATACAATGCCATATACATCATAAAGCATTGTTTTATTTTAGAAATATGGAATAAAAATAAGAAGAGAAATATGGGTATATTAAGCTATGTTTCGGAGTAGCTACTAGGAAATCTATCATATGGAATATAGAATGATTTCATAATTTAGCTAAACCGAAATTTAATTTAAAATTGCGTTTTCCATGTAATAAGAGTTTTGTATATATAAATAAATATTTCAATATTTTTATTAAGCAAATTTCATTTCATTTTGCTTTCGATAGTCTGAGATAACCACATAAATGATTCTTTAATGTTTGTACCTTGCAGTGCAGATGTAGGCATAATTGTCCAAACTCTATCTTTAATGGAGGACAGTTCTAATTTCGTAGTTAATTCGTCAACGTTCATAGATCCCGCGATATCTTGTTTATTTGCAAGAATGAGGAGTGGAACTCCCCTTAATTCATCTTCTTGTAAGAGAAGCTTCAGTTCGTCGCGACATAAATCAATTCTTGCGCGATCTGCTGAGTCAATAACAAAAACGATTCCGTGTGAATCTTGGTAATAAAGTCTCCAGAATGCTCTTAATTGATGTTGGCCACCGAGATCCCAGATCTGCAATTTGAGATTTCCGACTTCGACCTTTTCTAAGTTAAACGCGACTGTTGGTTGCACTTCTTGTACGAAGTTGCCTAATGATAAGTGAAATAAGATTGTTGTTTTACCAGAAGCATCAAGGCCAAGGATCAAAATGCGGACATCTGGCTTGCCTTGGAACAATGATAAAACACTCGAAACTAAGCCTCCCATTTTGTTGTCACCTTTTTGTAAATTAACCGTTCGAACATTTTTTTTTAATTTGGATTCTTATATATAAGTATCTCATTAATTCCTTATATTTCTATTATTTTGACACTACTGCAGCTAATATATATAGAGAAATAAACTCTGTTTCTATTAATTCATGATTTCTATTAAATATCTTGTCAAACTTATTATTCTTTCGCCTATACATAGCCTACAAAAATATATTTCATATACTATCTTTATTAAAATGGAAATTATATTTTTATAAAAATTATTAAATCAATTATTATAAATAATCATTTCTAATTATTTTAACCTATAAACTCTAATTACCTATAAAGATAATATAACAATGCTCATAGACTTATTTGATAATTTTAAAGTTTTGTATTTTGAATTTTATATTAATAATATTTGGTTGATTAATCAAATAAATATATTATAAAAAGTTTACTCTTCAACTACATATGGGTGTGCGTCTTTCTTAACCTGATGAATTTCTTCAATCTTTTTAACCTTTTCATCTTCTTCCTCTTCGAGATCAAACATATTAAGAGGCTCGGATGTGTTAAGATTCGGCGGGAGAACTTCGGAGTCCTCGCTGAGAATTGGTAATTCAGTATCAATTGTTCTAGCTTTTGAAGGCGTTGTTTGCTCCTTTACTGGTGTTGGAGAAGCTACAGGCTGAGCCTTCTTTGGTGTTTGCTCTTGTTTCGATATATTTAAGTCTTGCTCTGAAATATGAATTTCTGTTGTATCTTGGACACTTCTAAGTGGAATCTCAGGGGCAACTATCGATCTGTTGGCTCTTGGACTGCGAGTACGCGAGCTGTATGGCAAAGGAGAGTTAATATCTGATTTGTTAAGTGTAGAATTCATACCACTTCGAGTTGGTGAAATAAATCCGCTCATTCTTGACTTAGTTTCATTAATTTCTTGTAATGAACGCTTGAATGTGAACTTAGAAACAGAATAATCTCCATCATCAACAGATTCTTCGACAACTGACAATGATTTAAGAACCTTAGGCTTTGGAACAACACTCAAGCCTTGTTCTGACATATGATATGAAATATCTTGTGTTTGGAAAACAATTTGATGTGGAGCTATGCTTGGCACAGTCTTGTAGTCACGGAATTGAGTATTCGACTTTCTCAAGTCAAATAACAAAACACCGCCTGAATGTCCAGCAGCGAATGTATAACCGTCGTATTTAATTGCTGTTGTTGAAATTGGGATGTTAGACTGATGCTCGACGACAACTGCACCTTGATTTAAGTCGAAAATGTGAACATCACCGAAATTAGTTCCCATAACGATTACGTTTTCTTGGACTGGTGAGAAATTGCATGTAGCAATCGCACCAATATCATGCAAATTAATCAAATCTCCTGTTTCTAAGTTGTAAACACGTAAAGATTTGCCACTTGAAACGGCTAAATTTTCTCCATTAGGAGATATCGAGAAATTCCTTATAACACCGTTACGAGCGCCTGATTTGAAGAAGGATGATGCCTTTCCATCCTTGTAAACGTAAACGTGTCCGTGATCATCTGCTGAATAAATCGACTCAAACTTAGCATCGTAGGAAAGACATATGACAGGAAAATCATGGACCTTAAATGACTCAAGAATCTTGAAGTTTGGATATCTCAAAAGCGAAATTTTACCATTTTGGAATCCAACAACGATGACAGTTGAGTCTTTATTTGCTGTTATATACGTAATGTTGCTTTCTTCGAAGTCGTATTGGCGTTGTATGCGAGTATAAACGTCTGTAAAATAGATTACTGAAGATCTTCCTCCAGAGACTAGAATCCTGTTGTCATCAAGGTATTTAACTGTGTTGACGTATTTTAATGGGGTTTCGACAGGAATTGGCTGCTCACTGCTGTTACTTTCCCATATTCGAATCGATGAATCACAGCATGTTAACATCTTTTTTGTAAAATGTATAGAATTTATTTCTGCTTTTTATTAGGATATATAGATTGTATGCATGCTAAAGAGCCTAAAAATCATAAAATTGGACCAAAAAATATATAAAACTTTGAGCACGAAAAGTGACAATATTATAACCTTAAATTTACAATTGTTAAGTGTCAGAATTTTCAAAAATCAAAAGTGACATAAAATATTTTCACTGTTCATTGTAATAATATGATGATATTCTAAGAACATTCCAGTCAATTGATATATGATGCAGAGAGGCTCTACTGAGAGTAAATACTGTTAAAAATATACAATTTTATCAATTTTTGAATAATATTTAGTGACACTAATCTGAAATAGATCAGGTAACTGATTTTTAGATTGGACAGTTTCCAATGAGAGGAGTTTACTTTTCTAATCTTTAAGAATAGCAACTTTTGTAATTGCATATATCAAGAATATTGTATGCAACTGATTTATTTTTAAGTGAAATTAACTCGAGAAGATTTTAAAGTTTCAAAATTTGTATTTTATTTATTGCCTTTTAATTATTGTTCAAAAACATTGCAAGGCTATTGATTTTAGTTCGGAAATGTTCTACTGATAGGAACTTGTTGTTTTAGATTTGATTATATTTATTACAAATGTATTAAAACGGATTGTGATCATATTAATCTTACGCGCATATTAGATATATGGGAATGTTTTGGAACAATGTATGAAAACGCTATTTCATTTAATACATATTTTGAATTAAGAATTTAAATCTAGAACCAATGCTTGTAATATATTGCTTCGAATCAAAAATGAAAACATTTCATCTAATATATTGAATATAATATATAAAATATTTTTTTTTGAATAATTTTTCAGTGCTAAATCATAGAAATTCGTATTTTATCGTGTTGTATATATGATATAATTGGTAGATGTAATGACTTAATGTTAAATGATTCTAATTTATTAATAAATCTAATTAAATATATCAATATTCGAGTATATTCATTGAGAATAAATGATATTGATACATAATTAGCTTAATATTGTAGGTGCACCTTATCAGAGACAATATGCACTCTATGAGGTGTCAAACAATTGAATTTTGTGCCCCGTGATGCTTTTCATAATGGATTTTTTTTGTGCTTTTCAATTGAAGCCTAGTGATTAAGTAATTCAATGTTATACATTGTTAGCATTATTCCTCTTCCGAAGATTATAATATTTTCATTCACATTTTTCTTGACATTAATGTGATATCATTTCTATGCAAAACCAAGTGTGTTCTGCATCACACCACACCATGAGAATATGATTAAGTTCTCCTTTTCGAATATTCATACAATAAATACGTCTCTCAAATATCTGCTGCAATAATAATGTTGGATAAGCTTGTGAAAACGCCGTTAATTCATATTATAATGTTATCTATGACTTAAAAACAGGATCTTGATCATTTGTTTCCGAACAATGCGATTAATGGAAAAGTCAATCCCGGACATATGCATGGGTTATATCACCCATGGAACAGGTATTAGGATTATTTCATATTTAAAGTCATTATATGCTGTGATTATCTATGGACAGTGTTTCCTGAAAAAAACAGTAATTTCATATGCCCAAAGATCGATCATCAGGAATAATTGCTTATGGTATACAGCCATGTATCATAAAATTAAGGAAATTATAAAATCTCAGGCTTCAATTTTGAGAGCAGTTTTCAAGCAATTCAAATTTCTGTCAACATCATTGTTCCAACATTGAAGCATATAGGCTATAAAGACATTATCGCAAAAGATCGTTACCCGCACTGATTAAATTCTATCAAATTTTTAGTGGGCTTTTTTATATATTTGCATCAATGCAATACATTCAGAATTCTTAGAATAATGTCGTAAAAATCGTAATTTTGGGTAAAAATTTGCAAGAATGATGTATATACTGCTACCAATAATTCTCCTTCAAAATCCTCGGTAACATGCTATTCAAATTATGATATATACCCGACAGAGACATACAAAATTTTAAATGAAATGTAAACCAATTAACATTGAAAAAATTTCAATACTTTGTAAATATATCAAAAATTGATTTACTGCGTTTGTTAATTGAAAAGGTCTGTTTGATGTACACAGTTATCAATTTTGTCAGTCATCGTTTTGATTAGGAGGAAATATATTCTTTAGCAATCATCTATACAGACATTTCCATTTTTTCATAACAATCCATTAAAAATTAGGAAGTTATGCTTTTGAAAGTTTTCAATTATAAGTGAACAATTAGATTTAATATTTCGTTTTATTTTTCATCCTAACACTGTATATAATATGTTTATGATTTACAAAATATTAATTGAATCAAAACATTTTTCAATAAGATATACAAAATTGTGATAAAATAGATGACATTATTATTAGATCCAAGAGATGGCACGTATTCAATCATCCAATAAAAAAAAATTGATTAGCTTGTATGCATTGAATTTTTCAATAAGAAATCAAAATTAAAATAAAATCATTTTCTCTGAATGGAAGATGCCCAATCATATTCCTCAGCTAATAATTCGTTATTTGCAAGATCCTTGAGCTCCAAGTATCATGATTTGGTTGACGTTCCAGTTTCAGATCAAATAAGAGACAACTTTTCTGCGTTGTTCAACTATTTGGACATCTATGGACCAAAAATACCATTGTTACATAAAGTAATCACCTTCATCAGATTGTTCCAGTTGATTGGAGGCGCTTTCATGGCAGCTAACGATTCCGTTTTTGATAAATTATCAGTGTCATTCCACGCTATCAGTATCTTCTCGGTATTTTTCCACATCATACCAGTCCAGTATAGAGATGGAAATGAGTTCATAATGCTTTACGTTATCAACACAATACTTTTAATTTTCGCTGTATATCTTCTCGTCGCTTCTTTCAAATACAAGAAAACAAGCCTCATTTCTAGGTTTTCCACAGTGATTCTCACCATTTTCATGTCATTTGTTCCATTCCTTTTCATTCCTATAATGGTTCAATACTTCGGTCAGATCATTTCGTCACTTTTCGCAAAAACGTACTATCCTGGTATCGTCCTTATTGCTTCCCTTGTATTTTCAGGATTCAATTTCTTGATTTATTCATGGACGATTGTTACATGCTACACTAGAACACTAACATTCAGAGTTATTTCATTCCAAACAATCGAAGGATCATCGCAGTGCAAACTTTACTTCATAACAAACTTGATTACATTTTTCTCATCAATGACAAGTTATCTCGATAAGGCTCCATCAGTTGTCTTTGTCATGTTATCTGCATTCTGCTATGTCTATAATATGACAACGGTTTTCAACTGCGCAAACTTCGTATATCCAAGAGATCAAACGTTGGTTTTTGGAGGTTCAGTTTTAGGTTTCGTCCTTTGTATCGTTTCAATCTATCCAATCTTATCAGTCGATGAATGGCCAGATTGGTTCATTGCTGTCTTCGGCGGCATTGCTTTTATCATCTTTCTGGTGGCAGATTTCTTCACAAAATACAGAATAAGAAGGCATCTTAATCTCTTAGATGAATACGAAGAATCAGCAAACATGGACGTTTTCAAGTCCAAGAACAAGTTCAAAGAGGTTGTTGCTGATGGATTCAGATGCTGCCACAGCTCATGCATTGATTTTTCAATCTTCAAGGCCGCTGTTGAAAAATGGTCAACAGAACTTGACATTTGGTCTCTTTACGCGAAATACATTTCTCTTTATCCAGAGCAGACATCAACCTTGATGTTCATTGCAACAAACATCAAATCTTTGATCAAGACAAACTCTCTTGCTGAACAGAGATTAGCTAATATCGGTCAAATTATCAAGTCAAGAGAAACAAAGTTCACACCAGAATTGAAATCAAAGATATCGAAGATCACTAAGTTATTCAACAAGACAAAAAGCAGAATAAGAAACATTTGGGACTTAGTTCTTCAAGGAAACATCAATGATTTGGATCATGCAATCAAAAACGCATACGAATCAGTCAATGCTTCTGATATTGAAATCAAGCAATTGATGATGTTGTATCCAAATAACAGATATGTTGCCAGACAATATTCAAAGTTCATGTATGAGATTAAGGCAGATCTCATAGGATTCAAGAAGAGCCAGGATAATGTCAAATTGCTCCAGAAAGGCTTATCAGTCAATGAAGACACATTGCACGAATTAGGCTTCATTGCATTCCCTGAAATGCCAGAGAATATCGAAACTTCTATTTCCAGGAGGATTGACGGCCCAACAGAAGAATCATTCGGCCAGGACGAAGTCATGGTTGAAGAGGATTTGGACATTCAGCAGACTGAAAACTTGAAAGGCATCATTGAAAGGCATAAAATCCCAGCAATTAAGTTCATGTTTTGGAGCACAATTCTCGTCTTCTTGATTTTTGTTATGCTTCCAGTCATCGCCTTAACAATCTGGTTCGGCTATTACACATCATCTCTTGCAGAACCATTAGACTTCCTTTATGGCATTTCTTTCATGAGAAACTTGATCAACATTCTTCCAGCCTTCATTGGAAAGTATCTCGTTGAGAATATTGTTGATCCAAAGAACACATCAAGGAAGCTCATGGCTACTATGGAAATTCCAGACAATTTCCCATTGACAGCTTACGGAGGCAATAAGGATACAAAGAAGATTGTTGAGTATCTCACAACACAAGTTCCAGTCACAACATCAATGCTTACAGCTTTCAGATCATATCATACAGGCAATAAATACCTCGAACAAGCAAGAAACAAAATTTTCACGAATGTTCTTCCATTCAACTTTTACTTGAATTCAACAGATGTCAGAACGACATCAACGAGTATGGTACAGCTTATCTACATGATTGCAACACACTGCAGAAAAGTCCTCGATTTTGGTTACGTTGATATCGATGTTGCTGCAGGTATGGATGCTGTTACATCTCGCTCTAATGATGTTACAACAACAAGAGTTGCTGGCGAAGCAATGAATTTGATCGTTGATTACATCAGAGAATGGAACACTTTCAACGAAAAATTATACTTTTTTGTAATGATAACTTGCATTGTTGTTGCATTAGTTGCTTTTGCACTTGTTTATCACTTCCAGGTTTCATATCTCAAGTCAAATAAGCAGCAAATTTACGGCTTATTGGGATCCCTTCCAAAGATGGTTATTTCCAACATTTCATCCAGTTTCTCGAAGATCAAGAAAGACAACACTGAATCTTATTCAGTGACAAACTCAGCTGGATCTACAGAAACAACCAGACAAGAAGAGTCAATCATTAAATTATTCTCTTCTATCTCTGATGGAACATCAAGTGGATCCGTTGAGGTTTACAATATTTTCAATTTAATTATTGTCGCTGTCTGTGCTATTGGTTGCTATGTTTTCTTATGCACAGGCTTTATTTCTGCATCGCAGACATTAGTTAAAAGCTGCCATCACATCAACTACCTCTACGGCAGCATTTGCATTATTTACTCAATCCTTTCTTCCATTTTGACAATTCTTCCTTCAGTATACGACGAAAGCCTCAAAGCGATGTGCCCATTACCACAAGCTGAAATCGACGTCATCAGCGGATTCTTGCCAACAGTTGTTGACTACCTTCATCTGCTTTTCATAGGTGGAACAACAGAAAATGATATTCCATTCTTATCAATGAAGAAATCATTAGACGCAGCATCAGATGTTTTAAGATGCAAGAATGATACTGTTCCACCAACAACTGTCCAATACAGCGCTCACTGCTTCTCAGCATCTGGCCAGCTATACTTGACAATTGCTTTGTTGAAGAGATTCAACTCGCAAATGCAGCTTGGAATTTGGCCCGAATTGAGAGGCGGTGGTGTTGATGAGTTATGGCAGATTGGCCCATTCGAACTTTACGAGGCATTTTATTATCACACAGGCGAAAAACTTGTCCCAACAATCACAGACACAATCAAGGGCGGACTTGGCAACATGATATTATGCGGAACAATTTTGACAATCGTTGCTTTCATTTTCACGATAATTTCATTGATTTTAATTAAGCGTGAAGAAAAGCTACTTAAGTTCACTCTCGGAAATCTTCTGAGATGTTCACCACAGACAATTTTCTCCAATCCACACATAATCGAAGTTTTAAGCGGCAACTATTCCAAGAAACTTGATGCACAGAAAGAAAAGACTTTGTTGTTCCATAATGATGTCGTCAACAAACTCGATGACGTTATCATTGTCGTTGGCGATGAAAACAGCGCAATATTGAGTGTCAACACAGCCTTCCAAGAGATGTTTGCAATCGAACAGAAAGATATCGAAAACACAAAGATTTCAGACTTCTTCTTGAACGGCAAATTCAAGTGCGACTCAAAGCTCGAAAAGGTTTTAGTCCAGACAAAAACTTTAATCTACAACAACGAAAAAGGCGACAAGATTTACATCGAGTTTTCAAACCAGTCCGTTCAAGGCAGAAGAATCTTTTCAGGCAGAAATGTCACACAAATGCTCATGCATGAAAAGATGATTGCAGACGAAAAAAAGAAGTCAGATGCTATGCTCGCATCAATCTTGCCACCAATGTTAGTCTCAAGAGTTCAGGCAGGAGAGAAAGACATTTCTTTCGCCGTCCAGTCTGTCACTGTTTTGTTCTTGGACATCGTCGAGTTCACTCCATGGTGCGGCAGCCATGATGCGCAGTATGTCATGGGTATGCTCAACATTTTGTTCAAGGAATTCGACGCAATTACAAATGCTCACAAGACAATGACAAAGATCAAATGCATCGGAGACTGTTACATGGCTGCGGGCGGCATTTTCGACGAAGTCAACCAGCCAGCCGTTCACGCACGCGAAGTTGTTGACTTTGGATGCAGTGTCATCAAGAAACTTGTTCAGATTGATGAAGACAATAACGAGACATTAAGAATCAGAGTCGGAATCAACACGGGAGGTCCAGTTGTTGCTGGAGTCATTGGAACAGAAAAACCAACATTTGAGATCCTTGGCCCAGCAATTAATATCGCTCATGAGATGGAACACCATGGTGTTCCAATGAAAGTTCATATCTCTAGACCAGTCTATGAATTAATTTACGGTCAGCAATTTGACATCAAGGAGCGCGGAGAAATCGATGTCAAGGGAGGAAAGATGTTCACTTATTTAGTTGAACCATGAATAAACATTGTTTGTATTTTCTTAGTTAAATCTGACTGTTTTTATTTTACAGTTGGAGATTCTAAGTCAAAGTGATGAAATTATGGTTGTTTTAACGTATAAAACCCAATGAATAAGGTTAGAGTCCATAACTTTAACATTTTTTCCGGAACTTCAAAATTATTAGAGATTTTCACCGACAAATATAGGAAATATCCCGAGAATATGTCTTAGATTGGTACAAAAAATCATTATATACTTGAAATCTCAACATATTTTAATTTTATCTTTCACATTCTTGGATCGATTTCTCTAAACACAAAACAACTTGGAATATTAAATGAATACAGCTATATATGCATAATATACCATCAAATAAACAAATTGACTCAATAATTTTATCGTCATATTAATCTTGCGTCAAATCGAACTATTGGTGATGAAACGTTAATAACAGATTATAAAGATGATATATTTGCTTTCCAAAATTGATATTCTCGATATTTTGTTGCGAGTAATTACTACACAGTCATTAGTTTCATTCATTACTATGACCTATAGTAATGTGAGTCATTGGGGTTCTTGTTTCACTGATTTATGCACAATAAAACAATAGTGTTTGCATAAGAAAATCTACATATGGTTGTTACACCCATGCGATTAAAGATTTAGATGATTTATGGTGTAATTAATGAAAATCATGGTGTGTAATGCTATAATATATAATCGTTACAAAAATTACTCATCGAATCATAATAATGCTAAATTAATTGATTTTTGATGTTTGCGGGGGAATATGGATATATTTTCAAACTCAGAAGCATCAAGACCATAATAATTAAATGTAAAATGCCAAAATAACAGATTCTTATCATAAGGAACTAGACATATAAGCTTTAATGAGTATGTTTAAATATAAGGACACAAATCGATCGATATCAAAGATCCTTATTGTACAAACCACTTTGATTAATCAATTTTGAAGTTTTTACTAATGAAGAATCGAATTGTAGACTTTATATAATCAATGTATCAATATTATAGATGCATCATACGCTTTTGAAAGAATATGAAAAATTATTATCATATTTCCATCATAAGGAACTACTAATAGAACAGCTATGAATGTTTAAGAAAAATATATCTCATAAGACTCATTTTCAACATAACATCATTGATTGAACAAAATTTCGATTATTGAAATCAGTTTCAAGAGATTTCAAAAGATACAATGCATTACATCTCTTGTACTATACACATTAAGTACTAAAGAAAAGGTGTTTATGCGAAATTAAATATTATATTTCCTATTATGAATTGTGATTTTTGATTTAACAACACTGTACTATACTGTGGTTCATAATTCCTTGTATTTCTTCATTTTCGTTTTTGTCTATAAAAAATATTTCGAATAAGAAAGCCGGATAATAGATGAAATAGTTTTTAAAACATTTTATGACATCAATATAAACCAATTTTCAACAAATTACTCCGTGATAATAATAAATATGAAAATATTTCCGTCCGCTGATCAAGAATAGCTTATTGATCAAGAATGGTTGGATCAATTTCGAAAATACGACAGAAATGTGGCGTAGTTACAACACCTGCAACTTTAACAAGATTTGTTAAATATCTTTGTAAAGCCTCAGCCCTCTGTTCAAGGAATTCCTTGCTCTTGTTTCCAAACATCTTCTTTGGAGGAAATGGCTGAAGGTATCTATTGTCCTTGTAGAGTGGCCGAATTAAGCTATCGAACTCGAATAGCTGAGAGTATCTTTTTTGAACAGTATGAACATAAACAGTGGCATCTTTCTTGATTCCAACCTCAATATCGTAAACTACTGCATTGAGTTCGGGATCTAAATCAAATTTATCAATAAAAAGGTACATTCTTGGGTCGGTTGTAGAGTGCTGAAGCTGTTGGAGTTTCTTTGGCGGAAGGGAAGCAACTGGAATTTCGGTTGTCATTACTTTGGAGAATGACACAGATAAAAAGTGACATCGTGATTTCATTTTTGCGATTTTTGCTAATTCGGATATTATATAGTATTAAAATACTAAATATGCAAAGTAAAAATTATGGCCTGTCATTAGATTTTTTGATATGAAAGGCCATTATAAATAAAAGCCAGAAATTGCTCGAATATTGTTAGAGTTAATAAAATGCAGGATTAGATTTTGAATTAAAATATCTGCCATAAAAAGTGCCAAATATAACCTTAAATACGTCACTTTTCAAATCAAATTTTTCTTGTGTAAAAAATCACAACTACATGAGCTGATGATCAACATACCATAATATGAAATGTATCAGATGCAGTTGATCCAAAATACAGAGTGGGCAAAAAGCTGTGAGACACTTCCTTAAATTTTGATAAGAATCAGTTATAATTTGCCTTCAAAAGGTTAATCATATTCAATGAAACTACGAAATATATAAGTTAATATTTGACTTTTAATCAAAAATAAGTGTTTAATCATATTTTATAAATTATTAATTTCAATGAAAAATAGAGCTATAGAAATAATGCAGAAAGCTTGTACACCCACACATTGATTAATCAGTTTTCATATGCTACATTTGGTGGAAATGAATTCTATAGATTCAAGACAGTATTATAGTTAACTGAGCTATTTATGATATGCAGCATGAGTATCAATATCCAATATTATTGATTCAGATATAAATTTCCTGAAATGTAAAAATATTTTGGCGCCAAAAAGTGGCGGTTTTATTAAATGGAACCAGAACGAGAAATTATGATTGCTACAGCGCTTGATTGCGCATATGTTAACTGTAATATTGCTGAAGGCAATCTGACCAATTCTATTCTGAAGCAGAAAGTAAAACGCTACCAAACGATAAATTTAACGAATAAAATTTTACTAGAACAAAAGAAACTCGAAAATGAACAGAAGGAAGCCGATTTTAAAGAAAGGCGCGAGAAAATCATACAAGATATTGTCGATAAAAGCACACAGGCAATTTTAGATCATCAAAATCAAAATGAACAACAAATAACAGAATTAAACTACCAAATATTTGAGCTCAGTCAAAAAATCGATTCAGCAACAAAACATAAAAACAAAATTCTCAAAAATATATCAAATCCGATTCCAAAATTTGATAGAAAGATTGTTGGTGAATATGAAAGCATAGAAAAACGCATAAATAGTTTACGAGAAGAGATAGAAAAGAAAAAATCACAACCAAAACCTCAATCATCAAATATCATGGGATTCTCATTGAAAGATGTTGTTCAAGATGAAACTTCGCAAAAATCTAGGAAATCCAAGAAATAACTGTTTCGATTTACTTGTATTTTTTATCCTTTCCTGATATTTTATCCTTTTTACCAGTTTCTTTCAGTACCAAGCCACAATACACTTGATATGCGAAAAGAAAACTTCTATTTTGTTTGTTATTTTAAATGTATTCTTCAAAAATTTATTTTTCTGTTATCAATAATAATTCACATAAAGAATCAACATATTTGATAAATTTATGACGAATCCATTAAGAATTGTATATATTTATTTAATAAAAAATTTCAATTGAGATACTTTAGATTCAACCAAGACAAATATAAACATACTGTTTAATAACTCTTTCTTTCTCTAATAATAGAAAGAAACGTTATGAAATTCTTAAATAAATTTTGAATGATTAAATTTCATGAGAACGATTGATTTTGATGATAAAAAAGATCAAAATATTAAAATAAATATTTATACATATATATATAGAAAAAATATATCAATTAGCGCAATTCGAATGATCCAGTGTATTCGATAGCTAACGTGATGAGCTTGAATGCCTTATGGAAAGATGAGTATCTAGGCATATGGAACTGATGGAAACAAGTGGAAGATGTCGGCATCTTATCTGTGCCTTCAGCTCTGTCAACCCTCAAGAATTTCTCGTTGTCTTTGAAGTTCGGCGGCAGTCTGATTCTTCCTGTTGAGAACTTGAGAAGTAGAGATCTCTGCTCCGATGTCATTGTTTCGACAACTTTGAGGAATATGTCTTGTTGCCTGTTGTCAACGCCTTCAAATTGTGTAACCTTTCTTAATGCATCGAATGTAATTTCTCTTTCACCGCACGCTGCATATTCGAGAGTGCTCCAATCCAAAGAGATCAGTGGGTCTATGCCGATGTTCTCCCACATACCATTTCTGATTGCGTTGAGTGAAGCCTTGAGCTCGTTGATTCTGAATTCGTTTGCGAGTGAAATGAATTGAGCACAGTTTGATGCTGTGACGAATTCTGTTCTTCCACGCTGTATCAATGGCATCTCGTTACCGCGAGCATCTGCTATAACGAACTTGTGGTTCAGTCTTGCCTTGAACTCTTCGTCGCTCATTCCTTCGCGCATTGCCTCTTTGAAAGATTCAATTGTCGTCTTGTAGTTATCGTCGATCTCCAAAACTCTTTCTAAAGCAACTTCACCTGAGATTAAATATTCCCAGACTAACGGCGGGAAGTTGAAGAACTGCACGAGGCCCGTTCTGATGCAAATGGCAATAACAGCGCCGAAAACTTTGTAGCGCTGCTCAGCGTTCTTGATCAAAGGATGTGGCAAAGGAATCACGCAGTCTCTGTATTGACCGACTTCGTTCCGCGAGTTTGGTGTTGGAATAACTAAGCCACAGTTTGGCGAGCAAATATCGAGCGCGAGTTCACTGACGAGTTCACGAGCAGGTCCACCTGCATCTATGCCGACTTCGTTCATGAAGTGGACTTCCCACGGTTTATCAGTGTAATCTCTGAAATGTGCTGGATTCTGGTAGATATTTACCATTTGTGCGATTAATGTTACGTTGTAGTTCGTAGAAACTCCTTCCCTCACTTCAACAGCTGAAATTCTGTCGATCGTGACGTCAGGACGCCTTGAGTTCTTTCCTTTCTCGATGATGATTTGTCTGAGAATGTCGAGTTTGAGTTTCGGTGAAATCATAGGCAGCAACATCTTCATTGATGGATCCTGCATTATGTCTTCTTTCGAGGCTGTCTTGCGTGGAGATGATGAAGAGCCTTCTGTTGGATCTCTTGTTGTTCCGAAGAACCAGTTGAGTACTAACAAATAATGTGCACGTAAGCACAACAAGTTCAGCTGCTTTGTTGAAGAGCTTTTAACCATTTGGTCTGGGCTGATGTCGACTCTCAAGCGCGATGCAGTGAAGCTGCTGTACGTGAATGTAGCCAGAATCATCCTGTCTGTCGTGTTATCCCAGTTGAACAACAGGTGTTTGACATCGTCGATGAACCACTCTTTGTTGCTGAGAAGGAACTGAGCTTGTGGAGGAGAGTCATTGGAAGTGAAGTAAGGTGTCAGTAGTTCCCAAACATTTGTGTCATCGTCGATTTCGATGTAAATAATCGAGTTTCCGTTGAGCTGGAATGCGTGGCTGAGTTTCAATTCCATCTTGTTCGACATGTCTTCCTTGAATGAGTAGTTGAGCTTGATTGAAGATGGCGGGTTCTGCATTTGAATGTTCGCTGAATGCGGAACTGTTCTGATGAATTCAACTCTTAGTATCTTCGACGAAATTCGCTTTTGAACTGTTGGCGGACATTTCTGTGAGTATTTGACCCAATTCCTGAGGATTTGGTAGAATGGGAAGCCATATTGGTTATCTCTTGGAATCAGCAATCTCTTGAGCGTGATGAATAATCTATCTTTCGGAAGATCTGATCTCAAATCATCCGGAATTGTATCTTGTGGGAAAACAAAGTCTTGAACTGGAATGCTGCTCAATGAGATCTGGTCTGTCTCGCTCGCGAAGTATGGGAAGTGGTGTTTCATCTTGAGGAATGCCTTTTCTTCCCATAGTGTCATTAGTTCTTCGACCCATAACTGTATCTTCGGGAAGGCCTTGAAATCTGTTAATTTCATGATCAAGTTAAGATGTGCGAGCGTGTCTTTCTCTATGTCGCTCTCCATTATTGGGACGTGCTCGATCAAGAACGCGATGATGTCTGCATAGTACTGCGTGAAGAACGGCGAGTTTCCGATTAATGAATCGATGAAGAAGTTGTAAATCTTCTTTCTGTAGTTTTGCATGAGCAAGAATGGAATCTCTTTCTTGTAATGATCCAATGTGATGACGAAATACTTGAATGAGACAACTAAATCGAAGAAAGTGCCTAATAGAGTAACCGTGCCATCAGTCATGAATGGAATTGCCGCGATGCAGTTGCCAGGATCTTTGTTGTCGCGAGGCTCAATGGTGAAGCTGTGGCCTGTTGTTATCTTTATCTTTGGCATCTGCTTCTTCTTTTCGTTCGGAGATCCATAGATAGTGCAGTTATCAATTGGAGTGGCGCTTAATTGTGTGTGCATTGTCAGCCACCTGAAGACTTCCTGCTTCGTGATAACCTTCGGGGAGCTGCCGAGTGTTGATGGATCGATGATAATCGCGTACGGGTGATTGGCTTTGACTGAGTGAGATGTGATGTCTTGTCCTTCTCTGAACAATAAGTCGCCCCACGCTTCAATGAAGTTCTGGACTTTCTTGTGCTTTTCTAGGTAGTTAAATATATTCGTGATGGCGCTCTTCTGGAGGAATTGACTGGATTTCGGTGTCATGACATTCTGGTCGATCAAATTCAGCTTGAAGTTAACTGGGCAGATGCTCTCTGTGAAATCGTATGGCTCGATAATTGTCAAGAGACTCAACATGCTCTTGAGCAAAGCGTTTTGGTCAGTGAAGTTGAATTTCACGAGTGCTTCTTCGATTCCGATGCTCGATGGAGAATAGCACTGCAATAAAACAGTTGATAGCAATGTCTTTCTTAGCTTCTGAGCATAACCTGTTGCGAAGTGATTCAATATTTCGTTTGGAAGGATTCCGAATGAATGGGGATGAATTGGTGGTAGAGTGTCGCTTGGTACAAATTCTTTAGCCCGATTCAATAGCTCGACTTTTCCTGTGTGTTGGTCAACAGTAAAAGTCTTGTGCGGATTGAAAACAGAAGAGATAGGATCATCTGGGCTGTTGTTCTTGAGAACATAATATGAATATGAAGGAGTTGCGAAATGCAAACTTTCTGTTGGCAAAATATTGTTGGTTGCGAAAGCAATTGCTTTTCTCGCTTCTTTCTTTAGAGGTTGTTCGATCTTTTGTGTTAATGTTTCCATGTTGATTAGTTCTGGAGGATATTCGACGAATTTCGTGCTTGGCTTCTCTGGTGAATTGAACCTTGAGCATTCGACATCTTCTGGGGGTATATATGGATGTGGACTGATATTCAAGTCTTGGATGTCGGAATATGATTTGACAGCGCATTCCAAATTGTTTATCTGTTGAACTGTGATATTCTTCCTCTTGCGCTTGAAGACAATCTTCGCGTCCATTGTGTTGGACTGCTTGGTTTCTCCAACGAGCTCGTATTTGAGATTAGCACCTGGATAAACGATAACAACAAAGCAGACCATTGATGATGGGAATATGTGCGTTTGAAGGACAACACCTGACTCGCCGTTTATTATTGAGCACTCTTTTGTAATGTGATTGAACTTCAAGACGAGTTTGCATTTTGGAGAAACTTTTGGTCCTAAAGCTGTTTTGACGTTTCCTGAGATTGTTGACTTGTTCTGGCGCCTGCTATACATCAAGCATTTAATATTGGACTCGTTGATTGAAAGATGGTAGAAGCCGACATCATATGATTGGGCAATGTCAGCTGCATCGATAATCAAGGAAATATCTTCTGTCGGTGAGAAAACTTTCGAAATGAAAACGTGTAAACCGTCTTTAGCTGAAATTGATTTGTCAGTGAAAACTAATCCATCTGTGTCTTTCACAACTGACGGTGATGCATAGAACAGCTGAGAAACATTTGTTCTTGGCGTTGTGAATCCTCCGTCGTTTGTGGCTAAGTGCATTTTCACAATCTTGATGAAATCGCTGTCGTAGTTTTCGAATGAGAATTCAGGGAGAACGTCATATATCTGTTCGTTGACTAATCTGTTGAAGAATGTCAGATCACGGCAGTATTCGTGCATTGACGATAAACCGTAATAAGACAAACCTTCAGTGAAATGCGATGGATTGTTCATTGTCAAGAATTTGATGAAAACTTGAACAAGAGTGTCATAGAATGGGAAGATACTTGGCGTGAATGGCGTTGATGAAATTGATTTGATCTTTTCGCCGAAAGGAATGTTTGTGATTGTGCTTTCAGCTGTTATAGGAAGCTGCCAGCATGTTAATGTTTTGTTTGTCTGGTTGATGGATGTGACGTAGTAAAGAATGGAAGAATTCGAGTCTTTGATCAATGACGAGAAAGAAATAACATCAATGACATTTGACAGAATTCCGAAAACTGCATAAAGAAGGATTTGGTCACTGAAAATGAAGAGATTAGATTGTGTGTTTGCGTTACTCGGATTGATGAATGTCTCTAAAATGTAAACGAAAACATCCATGATGTATCTGCCTGTCGGTGAGTTTTCATTCAAGAATCTTCTAACAAGCTGCATCAGTTTAAGGCAGCCTGATAATATGATTTCTGGTGTCTTGCAGAGATTTTCGTTGATGAGAGATTTCTCTGAAATTGCTGGCGTGTTTTTCAAGAATGAAGATTTCCCACCCGAGCAGATTCTGCTGATTTCGTGAAGGATCCAGTAGAACAGCGAGTCTTTCTGTTCTGAGCCTTGGCATAATTCTCCGATGCAAGAAATATATCTTGTGTATTCTTGAGGCTGGCATGTCATCAAATGGTTGATTAATATTGAAGGATGGATGTTTGTGTCCATGCCCGATCTATAGAACAAAGCAATTGTTTCTGGATCCAATGGATCAAGATGGCAAGCATCAGCTAAACGCTTGTATAATGTCTTGAATTCGTTTTGAGCGAATTTTTCTGAGTTCTTGGCTAATACCCAGAAAAGAGAAACCAAAAGTGAAACAATCGAATTCGAGTTTTGTTTGTCAAATTTGCTTTGTGTGCCTGTAAGATATTGTATTAATTTGATTGTCGGCTCAATGATTAATGTCGGATATTCCTGGCCGATGGAAAATGCAACGTTTGTGAAGTATGCAATAAATGTCTGCTGTGAGAAATCTTCTTTGATATTTAGAACCATGTCAGTGACAATGTCGATGAGTTTAACAGTATCAGTGACTTCTTTCGGTATTTCTTTGTTCATTGGCGAAGAAACTCCGAGAATCAGTGTCTGAATGGCATCGTTTGTTGAATATCTTTCGAGTGAAAGTGATGCGATGTAATTCGAGAAGGGTGTGAATTTGTTTGAAAGCATTTCATATATGTAGTCAACGGCCTGTGAAATTGATTCTCTTGCACTTTGTGCTTTTTCTATCTGGTCGAAATATTCTTCGATTGTTACATCTGATGTCATGAATGAAGAAATCTTCTTCGCCATTATAGAAAAGCTTGATTCGATGTCAGACATCAATCTTAAGCAAGGCTGCAAGTGAACCAAGAAGATGCACTTTTTCATAATCAACTGAATGAACTCCTCATATGAATGTCTTCTCGGCATGTTTTCAGCTGGCTCAGATTCTTTGTTAGCTGCCTGTTTAACGAGCCTTATGAACCTTCTCGCCTTGTATACGAACTGTACAATGTTTTTGATGTATTTTGAAATTTCCGCTGTTTGGTTTGAGTTAATGTTTATATTTAGTTCGCATAAATCAGCAGTCAAGCCGAGCTGTTTCGTGTAAGCAGCGAGAATGCAACGCTCAAGATGCCTTAAATCGTTCGTGTCCGCCTTCTTCATGTGGTCAGGAATGTGGAGATATAAATGATCGATCATGTTCTTGATAGGTATAGTTTCTTCTTTTGCAACTAATGATGTCAAAAAGTCTTCCTGTAGTTCAGCATTGTTTGAAAATGATGTTGAATGGAAGTTGAATGAAAGGCCTTTGCGGAGGAGCTGCCTGTTTGATGTCTTCTTAGCTGTGCTCCTTAATATGTCATTGACGTCAGCTGGTGTGAGTTTGGATTCCTTCGTCGGCTGATAGAGCCATGAAAAAGTCGTCGACGACTTCATCAATGCAGCGTTCTTCATGAGACTGTCTATGTAGTCTATATAGCAAGCATAGACGGAATAGAACAATAAATTGTGCTGTGGTTGAACTGCTGTCTCGAATTTCATCGATTGTATTTGTTTTGACAGTTTGATGAAAATTTCGTGGATCCTTGTTGTCGCGAAATCAACGATTTGCGGGAACTGCTGGAAATGATGAAGCAACATAATGAATTTTTCGAAAATATTGACGCTTGGAATTTGCGCGCGTGTTTCTTCGTTGTAAACGTTTGGTATTTTGTCCAGCAAAGTCATGAATTGATGGAAAATCATTGTCGAGAAAGTAATGAAATTGTCCATGAGAATTTTCTGGTCGTGCTGGTGATGATGCTGGTTCTGGCTGATCATCATTTCTCTGACGGCCATGAATAAGCTTCTCATGTATGTTTCGACGAGTTCTGAGTCTGTTGTTTTCAAATTTGGATAATCACGGATCAAATCACAGAATGTTGCCTTAATTGTGTTTCCATCAAAGCAGTAAGGATATATAGACATGTTGTGGATCTTCTGTAAAGTGTATAAAATAAATTCTGTTGACATCTTTTTGAGAATCTTTGTAAAAACTGCTGGCAGACTCTCTTTGTTGTCAGTGAATAGCAATGACATTGAATTTACAATGGCAAAGATAACTAAATCATGAGAAAATGCGAATTCTTCGTCATTGAGAATTCCAAGCAAAATATGGATTGATTCGTCACAGTAAATGAATTTCTGAGGTGGCTGATCGCCAACAACTGAGATTTGCGGATCCATATTTGATAAATTATAATCAAGAAGACGAATCAAAGAAAGAAGTATGTGCTTGCAGTCTTCTAGTGTAAATCTATCTGATTCTTTCTTTTCTTTATAAAGATTTGAATAAAATAATATTGAATTATTAATCGAATGAACAGCATCGTTTGTACATGGTGCAAAGAACCTTGCAGTTGTTGGCGAGTAGTCCTGATTCGACTGTGCTGCATGGAAAGACAAACCAGAGAAATGAACTGTATAAAATTCTAAAAAATTGCAAAGAGAATGGAGAACCTCTGAATGTGTCGAAGATGGAGCTGATGAGTTAAATTCAGCAACATTCATTATATCAGAGCCTGTTAACCATGGCGGCTGAGAATTAAATGAGGGAATATGAATAATTCTGTTGCTATTGCATCCCCAGTAGCATCTGTTCCATGGATCATATGTAAGAGTTGAAATCTGGTGCTCTAAAACAAAATGTGAATCGCAAATATGTTTTCCATCAACTAAAGAGAAATGTCGTGCGAAATAATTGTTAGATCCTTCCTCCTGTGATATCAAACTGAAGAAAGATATCGTGATTCCGTTTGTCGCTGCGATTAAATTATTCAAAAATCTTGGTGGGAACAATTCTTCGTTAAATGGTTGCAACAGTGGTGCTTCTGACCTCTGGAAATTGATGAATCTGTGAGAAACAAGGTAAGGCGGCTTGATTGAGAAAACACTTAATCCGCATGGAGGGTTTAGAGCGTAGAAATACTTGCTGTCTGTAGCGAAAGGTGGGTAGCATTGAGGGATGAAGTCGAATTCACCATGAATTGAGAATTTTATGTTTGACGCGAGTTTTTTGAATGGTTTTGCTTGATAAATCGAATACATTGGTATTTTTTGCGAATAAACTAATAAATAGCCGTTGGAGTATGTAATTGTCATGTCGTCGTTTGGTGATTCGTTTAAATCGTCGAGTGTATATTGTTGGAATCTATTTTCATGGCGAGTGATGTTTTTAGATAAATCAATGATCGTAAGTTTTAATCTTTTGCCGATAATATATAAATGCGTGCCGTCAGATGCAATGTATGACGATTGTTTTGTTCCAATTGAACTGAAATTCGCTAAAACTGTAGAAGAAATGATTTGATTCGTTGGTGGCGCAAAGCATGTGTTTGCAAGAGATATTGAATTGATTGTTGTCTTTAATTGGTCGAACGAAAAATCATTTGTTTTTTCTAATTCTTTCCCAAGAGCTAAATTTGTAAGTGATTGCAACGAGCTTATAATAGCACTAATCTCTCCAGCACCAAATCCCCATGAAAGAAGTCGATAAATGGAATTTTCATCATTTAAATTTTCAATAAGCTTTGTTGTCATCAAAAAGTAGGATGGGCTAGGCTCTATTTCTCCAAATTTAACGATTTCCTTGAAATTAGTTAGAAAATTTTGAAATGCTTCTTCATTTTGAATATATTTTGTAACTGTTATTGTTTCTTCTGGTATTCTTCGATGAGTGTTAACTATATCGTTTTGTATACCGTTTATTTGTTCATTTATTGCGACAAGTCTTCTGTATTCGTTCATAAAATATGGATACGCGCGATCTCGCAAAAATCGGAATAAATTCCATAATATCTGTATTTGTTTCGGCTTTGATTCGACTTTAGCGCAGAATAAAGGAATTAAAACCTTAGAAAAAGCTTCGTATAAACTTGAAGTTGACGAATATGTGAGATAATCTGTTAATATATCATATACCATTTCGGTGGGAGGAAGATTCAGATCTTTTTGAACTTCTTCGTTAGTTTTCCCAAATAAATCTGATTGAAAAGAAGTTTTGAGCGGAAGTTCATCAAATCCGACTTCAATAACATTCTGTCCTTCTCCACCATAAGCATCTGCTGTCTGTGGCAGTGATAAACTCTCTTGAGATAAATCCTGCCCCATTGCAAAAAGCTTATTGGAAAATATTTTTGACACGTAAACAATTTTTTTGCCATTCAAAATTTTTCTCAATTTAAACAAGTAAAATGATATACTCTTACTATACAAATTAATATTTTCAAAGAAATTTTTATGTTTACATAGAAAAATCTAATAATCTCTATAATCACAATTAATTTCTATTGTTGACTAGTCAAACGATTAGAACAGTGTTCTATGATTCACAATTGTATCCAATGAATACAAAAAAATACAAAGTTTTTTGATTTTGACAGTATCGACTGTTGCATCAACTCAGCATCAAAACGAACTCAAAAATGACATATTTTGAGCCAAATCACACGGCTGTTTCGAACTTTTATTATATTTCCTCCTCCTAATAATCCTGTAAAGCGTTGCAATGAAAAGTGACACTTTCCAGGTTGTCAAAAAAGTTTTAATCAAAATTCAATTCTGGAGTGCCACATTACATCTTTTCTATATCTGGACACAAAAATCTAGAGTATATTATAGGACTCATATCTATATTAATTTATGATTCTAGGATAAGATCGACTATGCTCAATAAGCGTGGATTATTTACCTTCTTATGTTTTTTGATGAAGAGAAAAGTGACAAACAAAATTTTGACATGTAAACATCCAATCTGAAAAATTCATATCACGCAAACATAAGAAACTGGTTTATTGTAATCGAACCAGATAATTAAATTAAAGAATCTCTCTCGAATTTTTTCAATCATCCAAAAGTCTACCAGGTTTTCTTTAATATATCTCGAAATCTAACAGTACTGTTCAACAATGGGATCAAATTCGAAAAAAACATAATACACAAGATATTCTACTCCTGTTATGTATTACAATTACAGTATGAAGAATTCTTGAAGAATGAAGGATGCAATCGATTCTATTGGTTACTTAAATCAGACTTTCGGACGAAGAAGCATTCGAAAAATATGATGAGATCCTTCAGCATGCTAAAATGATATACTTTTCACATGTATAAGCCTTTTTAGCCTTTTCGAAAAGGGATAGGTTTTTATAATAAAACTAAAGTAGAATAATTTATGAACAACTACAATAACATAAACCCTTTGTACACAATACTTTCAACTACCTGCGCAACTTTTATGGATTTGAACAAGAGAAAAAATATGAAACTGTGCCTTATCAAACGCTTGCACTTATTTACCAAATACTTCCTTTTTATGATCTAATTCGGTATACAAAAATTCCTATTATTCCTATAAAAAGATTGCTAAAAGATTAATCAATAGTTCATCATTAGAAAAAACTTGCAATAGCAAAACATTAAAGCAGAGTTTTATCGATATCCTTGATGAAATGAAAATCACTGGTCAACTAAGAAAGATTTTAATAAGTGAAATCGAAATCGATGCAAACGCAGCCTTTGAAGATATGTGCTCCCAAATAGATAGATGTTCAGGTCTAGACTCTGGAGAGACAATTGAATTGTTTCGTAATTTAAAAGAATATCCAGATGAAGAAAGGGAAGCCGCTTTCCAGGAGATATATAGTATTATTTAAATAATTATATCCTACATGATTCAGAATATTTATCCAGATGAAGATAGGCCATTTATAAATTATTAGTTTTTGGTACGAGTCAAATTAATGAAAAATAGTCAGGCTCGACTTTTGACTAATAGTTTTGAACATTTATTCGAAAAGCAAGAACGTTTTCACGACGTTAAAGCTTTATACATGGCAATTAATTAAATATACAAACAAATACATGATAATTTAGATCTATTTCTTTCCTTTCTTCTTTTGATTTTGTTTTTGTTTAGCAAGTTTTCTTAGCTCATCGATTGTAAGCATCCTGGAGCTCTCTTCTTCCTCTTTTTCTTTCTTCTTTGCTTCTTTTTCTAGTCTCTCTTGTTCTCTCTTCTTTTCTTCCTCTTCTTCAATTCTCCTTTGTTCTGCTGCAGCAGCTTCTTCTTGTTTCTTCTTCAGTCGCTTTTTGATCAATGTTGCTTCTTGTATCAGTTGGTCAAACTGGTCCCTAAGGTTCTCGAACTGATCCTTTAAGTCACCAACAGCTGATCCTACTTGGAACTTGACTTCATTCATGATTGACTCATTCCTTTGCACGTGTTTCTCTTGGAATGAATTTTTGACTTCTAACTCATTGATTTGTTTCTGCATCTCCGCGTGTTCTTTTTCTATTACGCTCTTCATTTCCGCCATCTTCTGCATTATATCTCTTCTTTCATTGGCAACCTTTTCATGCTCAACTTTAAGTTCTATGTATTTCTCATCCGAATCTTTCTTAGTTTCTTTTGCTCTTATTCTGACTTCTTCTAATTCTTTCTTCCTCTTTTCTAATATTTCCCTGCTTTCTTGTACTTGCACACTTTCTTCCTTCACGCGCTTGCAGAGCTCGTAGTAGTCGCTCTTCCTGTTTGTGAGCCTTTTAAGCTCTTGGTCGGCGATTTCAACTGCACTTGTGTTCATTTCTCCGTTTCTCTTTTGTTGCGTTTCCTTTAGCGCTCTTTGTGCTTTGTATGAGAAATCATTCATGTTTAGGTCCACATCCTGCAGTATTTTGTTGGTATTAAGCAATTCTACGAAATGCGCAATTGCTAAATCTTTCATTCTGTTTGATCTTAGGCTTATTGACGTCAAAACTGTATTCTTCATCAGACCTTTTGCAATTGCCACACCACCATCATCGCCAATTTTATTGTCAGAAAGATTTAATCTTATCAAAGTTTTATCTTTCAATAAAGCTTCGCCTAAAGCAATTGCTCCGTTATCACCACACATTACATTAGTGAGATTAAGGCTTTTGATGCATGTGCTGTCTGAAATTGCCGGTCCTAGCATTTTAATTGATTCATCACCAAGTGGATTTCCGCTTAAATTCAGAGATGTTATTGTATTTGTATTTCTTAGTATCAAATAAAGATTTGATGAACATGAAGCGTCGATTCTATTGTTACTTATAATTAATTTTTTGAGTTTTGCTCCATTTTGCAGAGCTTTGTAAAGTTCTGATATAAATTTTTTGCCTAATGTATTATTAGACAAATCTAGTGTTTGCAAATAAGGAGATTTTGTGATTCTTTCGCATAAAATTGAAGATGCTGAGTCCGGAATGGATGCAGATGCTAAAACTAGTTTCGATATGTATGCCATTGAGTTATCGCGAGCAAACAATGACGTCACTCCGTTAAATTTCAATCGGTTTTCAGACATATTCAAATAATCGAGTGATTTGTTGTAAGTAAGGGCTTCACCGATTATCTTAAACGCTTCACCTGATACTCCACATGTAGATATGTTAAGAGAAGAAAGCGTAGTATTAAATGCAAGCATTTTTGCTAATTCTTTAATTGTTTCTGTGCCAATGCGATTTCTGCTAACACTATCGACTGAGCTAACATCTAATGACACTATATGTGTATTTCTTTTCATTCCACGAAAAATATGCGATAACGCGATCGGTGATAAGTTATTTGACCTCAAATCGATACTGATCAACTGTGTGTCGTTTGTTAGTAATTGTGCAATAGATTGAGCACCTTTTTCTCCAATTCTATTTTGTGATAAGTCTAAAACCGAATAATTTTGATTTTGAAGTATCAATCTGATAATTGGAACAACAGAATTTTCACCTATGCCTAGTGCCGAGAAATTTAAACACTTATTTCCGACTGCTCCCATAAATTGTTCGATAAATCTTTTCTGCGCAATAGGATGGGTATCAATATCGAGTTCATTACACTTTTCTAGGTAAACATTGAGTGCATCTTGCTCTGTAATTCCATTGCTTGCTGGTTTTGATTTTGATTCTTTTAGAGGAGGAAGAACTGCGACGGCCGAACTTGGCTTCCTTCGACATGTTATGGCATTGAGAATCTTTGCATCCGATTCTTTACGGAATGAATCGTTGAGAAAACGCTTCATTCTGCAAAAAATAGAAAAATAACGTGTTTTTAAAATTTATTTCGATTTTTATGTTGTTATAATGTTTATAAGAAAACAATCACTTTTTGCAATATAATTATTGCTTAATTCTCAATAGTTATTGAATTAAAATTTAATTTTGCATTACGGTCCATATATAGTAGTATTATATTATTTATTAGGACAGAAAGTTGCTTTAGAAATAAAAGAGTTTGTAATATAGATCCTAAATAATATGCTAAATTATGTTTTGAAAAAATCGTATTTTTTATTGGAATGATGAACTTGTTACAACATGCAATAGTGACACTACGCCCTTAATAAGCATATTCATATTTATAATGTGAATATTATAGTTTATACATTCTACGTGAGATTTAATTTCTTTCATGCAATTAGGGTGAATAGTATTCTATCATATCTCCCTACTAGGTTAGTTCAGTTCTAATCACCTAATGTAGTAGACTAAATTTATTAACCTGGTGAATTTCTAAAAGATTTCCCCATATTTGTCATTTTGTTTTGTAAAACAATTTTACGTGTCATAATTAATAAATTTTTGACATGTAATATATGTCAAATCTATTCATATATTTTGGCATTATATTATAGATGTTCTAAAGGCTATAAATCTACTTTCCGTTTTATTTTTTAATATGAAGAAAAGCGACGAAAATCTGGAGATTCCTGGCTCCGGAGATGTTGCTTCTACGGGCTCAACTATCGAACAATTGAAGCTCAAAAACGATCAATTAAGCCAACAGATCGAAACTCTTAGAAACCAACTTAACGAATCTTTCGAATTTGCTCAACAAAATGAAATATTAATAAAACAAAATACAGAACTAACGGCAAAACTTCGTAGTACAGAAGCTTCGGCTGATGATATGCAGAAAAGACTCGAAATCACGATGAAAACAAATGAAGAACTGCAAAATCTGCTCGAAAACATGAAACAGCAGAAAGTAAAGGAAGAAAACCAAAAGGAAACGACAGAAATGAATAAAATGAAATTAAATTTCGCTGATCAAATTCAAAAATTAAATAAACAATTGGAAACAAACGAAGATTTACTTAAAAAATCTAATAATGATATAGAAACTCTCAGAAACAGTATCAATTTCGTCATTTCTGCAGCCGGCCAAGCTTTCCAAAGAACATTTGAAAATGTAGATGAGCTTTCTGACTTTCTTTTACAGCAAAGCAGTGCAACAACAACTCAAATCTCGCAAATGGAAAATGATACGACAGAAATTATCAACACATTCAAACAAGAATTACTTAAAAAACAAGAAAGACTGAAAGAAGAGAGATCTATAAGAAAGGCTTTAGAGGCGAAATATTCTGACCTCAAAGCCCAATATAATGATGACAAACAAGCTCTAGAACAAAAAATCGCAAAATTAGAAATTGAAGTTTTAGATAATGTAAAGGAAACCCAACAAATTAAGTCAGAAAACGAGCACAAGCTCAAGATGAAGGATGATGAAATTCAGCTTCTTAAGGATAAAATTGATTCAATAAAATCACAAATTCCAACAGAAGCAGAAAATCGAACAAATAATGAGAATTCGTATAATTTATGCAAACTTAAGCAGGAAAACGAAGAACTTCAGGCGAAAATCGATGCTTTGATGAATGATATTTCAGAACACGAAGGAACTTCGTCAAACATCCAAAAACAAGCTTTGTCATTAACATCACAGCTTAAATCACTCGAAATAAGCTATGACAGCCTTAAAAAGAAGCATCAAATGTTAATGAACGATTTACAGGAAAAAACGAAGGATTTAGACAAGTTAAAAGTAGAAAATTCGGCATTATTACTGGAGAAAAGTTCAGCAGAAGAAAGTTTGAAAGCTAATTTAATTAAATTGAAAAATTCCGATTTGCAAAACCAAAAATTGCAGTCAATATTGGATGAAAACAATAATAAACAACAGAAACTACTTTCTACTATAGATGCGCTACAGAATCAAACTCAATCACAACAGAATGAGCTGAAACAAATGATTTCTAATAGAGATCGTTTAATTTCTATTTTGAAACATTCAGGAGATATGTTGAAGTCATTAGAAACTAGTATAACACAATTAACAGCCCAAAACAAAGCATTTAAGAAACAAATTAAAAATACAGAAAAAAGATTAGCGCAAGAACAAGAAAAATCACAAGATTCAGTTGACATTCAGCCAAGTGTATTCTATACAGATGATTTTCCGCGTGGTTTATGTACAAAAATTGCTGAATTTGCAACTAACATAAAAATACCAGCATCTTCGAAGATTAAAAGCGCAATTTCGCTTATTTCCAAGTACTACAACGACACAATACAAGAAAAATCTAACGAAATCAAGTTTTTGAACGAATCTCAAGAAAAACGCGAAATTACTTTAGACAAATTCCTTTCTCAGATCGGTTCTCTATTCGAGGCCTCGTTTTTATCATGCGAGACTATTATTAATGACCCAGTCTCTGCCTACGAAGTCACAAACAAGGCAAACAAGTTGTTTGTTGACCACATTGATATTTCGAACGCAAAAACGCGAATAGAAGAGGATTTGCTTGCGATGCTGACTAAACTGGAAGTCAACAACACGACCGATGGAGAGAAGATGATCAATGACTTGTTCGCTAAAATCAACGACTTGAAAAGCGAATTAAATAATGAGAGAAACAAACTCAAAGATTTCAAGAAGATATTTAAACAGGTCAACACGGAGTCGAATTCTATTGCATCTTCACTGAGAAAAAACCTCGCTGACAGAGATCGCGAAATATTATCTTTAAAGGAAGACATTTCAAGGCAACAGACTGATATAAGAAAGTATAACAACGAAATAAATCAGTTGAAAGAAGAAAATAACCAAACTAAAGAAAATTCAGAGAAATTAAAATTGGATTTCGAAAAAATCAAAGGCAGCATGAAGATTAAATACGACTCTCAAGTAGAAAATGTCACAAAACAGGTACAGCTCAAACTTGACGCCAAAGAAAACGCAATGAACGAAATGAAATCTAAAATCAGAAATTTGGAGAAAGAATGCTTAGAATTACGTCGCACAGTTCAAATGATGCGTGATGCAAGAACAGAGCATGACAAGCAACAACATTTTATCATCGAACAATGCGATAATAACGTGAAAGAAATAAAATTGCAATGCGAAAGAGAAAAAGACATGATTAAGAACCAGTATGACAAGTATATTAACGAGATAAAGGAGAAAAACAATGAGCTCGCTAAGTCTCACAGCGAAGTTGTCGTTAATTTGCAAGAATCAGAAAATAAATTATTGCAAATCAACGCAAAACTCGCTGAAACATCTAAACAATGCGATAATTTGATGCAGAAGAACGAGTCGTATGCAGAGGAGATAGAGAGAATCAAGAGAGTCATGGAGATGAAAGAAAGGTCAAACATTTTGGCGACAGAAATGAAATTCGAGACAATGCTCGAAGAACAAAGGTCATCTTTCTTCACAGAGAAGCGCAATCTCATTGGCTACGTTGTGCAGCAGTTCAGGCAGTACTTCGATGCACAGAGAGAGCTGGATGACGACTGTTTGCGTGACGTGATTTCTCAGGCGAAAAGAGATTTGGAGTCTTTGATGGCGCAGGAAAACGCAGCGAAGAAAGTCTTGAAAATGAATTCTATTGTTTGTTAAATAAATATTTATTATTTAAATCAACTTTCTTGTTTGTTAAATAAATAGTTATTATTTCAGCCAACCTCAAATTATTCAACAGCCAATTTATATATAACAGCTGTTTTTTTTTTTTTTCAATTTTGAGGATTGCTAGGAAGTTGAGGAATAGGTACTTCTTTCTAGTAGGTAGACGTTTATTTTGATAATCTCTCGTTATATGTATAATAGTTAAAATGATGGAAAAAAGAAATCCCAATCTGATCATCATGAAGTTATTCCTGGAATTGATGTCAACATTAAATAGCATTGCTTTAATGATTGCTTCAAAAAAAGTTCATCATGAAATTGTCTATTCTAGAACTGACTATAGTCCTCCCAAAATTAGTTTTCTGAGCTATCATAGAAAATTTTGTGAACATATAATCCTCCCGAGTAATTATGACCAAAATTATATTTTAAATATAAATTCACAAAAAAATTAGCAAGTTATGAAAAATTTGAATTTGGAGATCATAAAAATTTGGATTTTGATGATTTTAAAAATTTAATCTATGTATACTATGGATATAGAGCATATATTTCATAAAAGGAATGACACATCGACGAATCCCATGTTGAGAAAGAGAAAAAGTCTATAAAAATCGTGTGCAATTGCATTATTTTGATATGATAATTGTTTATATTAATAATTTTAATTCAGAAGCACGCGATATTTATCTCAACAAAAACAAAAAAAAAAAAAAACAATGTATTAAAGTCTGCAATTAAAAAAAATCTTTTGCCATTTCTTCATTATAATTATAATAATAATTAATCAAAACCAAAATATTTCAGGATTCTTTTTGCTTTTAATTTTACATGTCAATATTATATTTTACATGTCAGGTCTAAGTATAACAAAATCTTCAATAGCAAATGGAATTTGTAACAATTATTGAACTATGAATTACATTTATAGCACAACTTACATGTAAAACAATGTCATATGTTGTTTTCCTCGATGTTATAATTTTTAATTTATCCTGGGCTATAGATGGGCAATTCTTGAAAAAATTTACAAAAAATGCACAATCGCTCAAAATGATGTTTGGCATATGATGATCTTTCATTCTATCTTTCATGCTATAATTCCTAAATCAATAAGAGATTTTTTTAAAAATTAGGAACATATCAATAGATAACAATATTTATATTTATGGATATAGTTTATAAACTTAATTGCCGATATATATATGAAGAATATTGCATCACAAAATATAATGTCATTGTTTACATTCAAATATTATTTTTCGAACGTACTGTGAAGATATTGCCTGTTTTTGAAAACAAACGCTATCTATATTGTGGATTTTTAGGAGTTGTATGTGTGCA
>MRSU01003418.1:0-42198 GCA_008369845.1 Trichomonas gallinae | reverse complement strand
AAGAACTTCAAGATCAGATCAATGCTCTTCTTGAACAACGGGAGCAGCAACAGTTATCATTAGAGACACATCCAGCTGTTGATGTCGAGAACGTTAATGATCTTCAGTCCCTTTACAAGGACAAGTGCAATGAAAATGACATTCTTGCTGATGACAATGCACAGAAATCCAACGAAATTGCACGCTTGAATGATTTAATTTCCAAGCTCGAAGCATCCAATTCTGAACTCAACGACAAACATTCAAACTCAGAAAGAGAAACAGTTGATGTTCCAATACAGTCAGATGATCAACAATCAGATGCTTCTCAGCCACCAAAGCCAATCATCATTTCTATTTCTCCATCACTCGTCGTATCCTTCGATGATGACGAAGAAACACTTCACATGAAGAACAAAGAACTGCAAGAGTCGAAGACATCAGAATCATCAACAAACACAGAAGCAGTTGATTCCAATCCAAGTGAACTCGAAGATGAGCTTTCAGCTGCCAAGAAGCAGCTCGAAAAGCTTCAGAAGGAGAACATTCGCCTCACCGCACTATTGCGTAACCACAAGAAGAGCAAACACAGATCGAAGCACAGATCAAAGAAGCATCGCTCTAAGGAGAGCTTGACAGACGATGGATCTCTCAGCCAAATCCCAGCTTTCGAAGACGAATCAAGGGCTGAAGATTTGTCATCAGTTGAAATCTCAGCGTCAGCAAGTGATGCTATCAATTACGTCGATGATGATTCATCATATCAAGAGTCAGAGGCTGATTCAGAAGACGATTCAAAGACATTCGAAAAGGTCGCATTACAGTCAGTTCCAACGATCACAGAGAGTCCATCTCTCGAGGAGCTTCAACAAGAAATTGCCAGACTCAAAGAAGAAAACGAGAAACTTGAGAAATCAACAACACTCAGCCTTGCAGACGAAAGAGCTCTCAATGAAACACTCCAGAAGCAATTGGAAGAAATCCTTGCTAAACAAGCTGAGCAACAAAATTCTGTCCAGCCCGATGCAGACTTCCAGAGTTTGTACAACGACAAAGTTAATGAGAACCTTAAGCTCGTTAACGACAACAACCAGAAGCAGCAAGAGATTGATCAGCTTAAATCAGATTCAGATGAATTGCAGACTGAAATCGCTAAACTCAAATCAGAATTAGAAGAACTAAAGCAGCAATTGTCCGCAAACGAAGAAAACAATGCAGAAGTTACTAAGGATGAAGAAAACAAGGCAGAAGTTGCTAAAGAAGAAGACAAGAATGAAGTTGCTATGGATGAAGAGAGCAAGAATGAAGAAAATACATGTTCATCATCTTCAAATGATTCTGAAAAAGGAGATCAAACAGATGAACTTAAGGAAAATGAGAAGTCATTGAATGATGAGAACAAGCAGAATGTCGATGAAACGAATCCAGACAATTCTCAGAACTATCAGGCACTTTACATGGAGAAACTCGAAGAAAACAACAAACTTTTGAAGGATGTCAATGTCAAGAGCGAACAAATTGCTCAGCTCAATGAACAAATCAACCAACTCAAGACAAAGAATGCAAATCTTTACACAGCTAGATCATTGTTAGAAAAGGATCAAGTCGATCTTAATACTTTCAATGATTTGATGAAGCAGACAATAATTTCTCTCAACATCCAGGATCAGCAAGCAGTCCAAGATATCATTGAAAACATCGCATTAGAGAACAAGCTACATGGTCTGAATGAAGATAACAAATATCTCCGCGAATTCGCCAAATCAAACGGCATCAAGTTCACACCACCTATCTTCAAGTACGACATTGACTATTCTAATGTTGCTAAGTCAGCTTGCGTCGTTTTATCTGATGACGAAGATTATAATGATCATGAAGCAGTTCGTAACACACTGAACGAAAAGATCCGCAACAAACAGTTCGAAAACGATTCTTATATCAAGCAACTCAATAATCTCAACAAACAATTTGGCGAACTTCCATCGTCTCAAACAATAAATGATGACACTGTTGTCAACGATGAACTTTACAAGTTAGTTAACAGCAACAGTCACGCGATCTACAGCAAACTCTCCGAAGTTCTCCTTAACTATGACCCATTAGCTAATATGCGCAGCCGTGACATTTCATTAGATGGCTCATCAGATGGAAATGTTGACAATTTGAAGAAGCTGCTCAAAGAACAGGAGACAGCAATTAACCAACTCAGAGCCGATGTCGAAGCTGCAAAAGAAAACAACAACAGACTCGGCCAAGAGAAGGAGAATCTCAACCAAGCAATCGAAACACTCAACAAGCAAATCGAAGACGAAAAGGCTACAGTCAAGCACTTGCACAATGAGCTGAAGAAGGCACAGTCAAGGAACGGCGACTCCAAGCCCAACGATTCACTCGATGGTGAAGAACAGGGCCCTGACAAAGAAGAATTGCTGGCACAAATCAAGACACTCACATTCGAAAACGAGAATCTCAAGAAGCTGATTTCAGAAGAAACGATCACAGAGAAGAACAAAATGTCACACCACATACTGAACCTCGAGAAAGAGAACGAAGAGTTGAAGAAGCTCGTCAAAGAAGAAGAGCTTTCAATGCTTCCTGTTGGCTCAATCATCGACAACATTGAGATCCCTGAGATTCCAGGAGAAACTCCAGAAAATCACGAGAAGAGACTGACAGAAGCGGTTGAAGCAGCTGCACTTAAGAAGATTGCAATTTTGCAAAAGCGAAACAGAAACCTTCAGAAGTTGCTCGATGAAGCAATCGAGTCCAACAAGATCCCAGAACAGCCAGCAATCAGCGCAGCAGACATGGCATTGCAAGAAGGAGAAACAGAAGACGAAAGACTCACAAGAGTTCTGGCAATCGCACAAGCATCAAATCTCGCTGAAATTCAACGACTCAAGAACAAACTCAAGGCAGCATGTGTCTTAGAAAACACAGACGAATTCTCATCTAGAGATGTTGTCATTGATGAAATCCCAGGCGAAGCACCAGAGCAGTACCAGGAGAGATACTTGGATGCTGTTGACAGAGAAGCCAACGGAATCATCAACAACTTGAGAGCGATCATCGCAGAAAACAACATCGAACAGCCTGAGTTCGAAGAATTGGTTGTCAGAGTTCCAAAGAACAAATTTGGAGCACAAAGCCAGGAGCCAACTAAAGTATCACTTATTTCACCAGTCTCAGAAACGAAGAAGATCCAGCCACTGGAAGACGACGGAAAGCAGCCAGAGGCCAACATCATCAAGGAGCTTGAGCACTTCTTAGACGCCAAGCAGCAAATGTTCTTAGACAAACTCGTAGAGAAAGACAATTTGATTGAAGAACTCAAGTCACAAATTGAGGCTCTTAAGCAGCCACAAGTTTCTCAATTCAAGGCAGCCGAACAAGTCCCAATTGATACAATCGAGGCTGAAACAGAAGCTGAGAGACAAGCTAAATACATTGCAGCAATCGAAGAGAAAGCAAACGAGAAGATTGCTCAACTCGAGAAGCAGCTCAAGTTGCAAGAAATGCAGAAACAAGAGTTGCTTGACAAGATTGATCAAATTCAGAACAATTCATCATTACAAGATGACAAAGATGCCGAAATCAAGAACTTGACAGAGCAGCTCAACGTACTCAAAGATAATTATCCAGAAGCCAAGTTCTCTTTCAAGGATATCGGCGACGAAAAGGGTGAACCAATCGAGAAGATCAACGAAAAGGTTGACAGATTGGTTAACGAGAGAGTTGCAGAGCTCCAGAAGAAGACAGAAGAGCAGCAGCTCAGATTGCAAGAGCTCGAAGCAGAGCTTGCAAGGAAGAACGCAGAGAAGATCAAGAACGATGTAATGGTCAACTTAGAAGAAGTAGAAGTTGAACACAAGAATGACGAAACACCAGAAGAATTCCAGGAGAAGTTAATCAAGCAGATCGAAGCAAAGGCAAACGCTAAGATCATGGAGTTATACGAAGAAAACATGAAGCTTAAAGAAATCATTGACTCAACGAACGGTCCAGACATTTTAGAAGTTATTGAAGGCGAAACACCAGATCAGAGAGCAGAAAGAATGGAAAACTTGGTTAGAGTCCTTCACAACCAAGTTCTTCATCTCACAGACGACTTAGAACAATCTAAACAAAGCGAAGCAGTCGCAGTCAATGATCTCGAAGAGAAATCCAAGAAGTTAGAAGAATTACAAGCACAAGATGCAGTCAAATCACTTGAGTTACAAGAAAACGCAGAGAAACTGCAAAAGCAAGAAGATGAAATCACAGAACTTAAGCAGAAGCTTGAGGATGCAATTACCAAAGCTCAGCAGGCAGAATCATCATTAGCGGCAATGATCAACAAGCAAGCAATTGAAGAGCCAAGCCTGAACTCAACAGTCGAAGGCATCCAAGAGTCGAACACAATCGAACCAGTAGACAAAGACATGGAGGCAGAGAAACTCGCAAAGATGTGCAACGAAATGAAGGCAATTTTGATCGAATTGAAGAGAAGATTGATCAAATCAGAAAGACTGAGATCCAAGCTCAGAGAAGCCCACAAGAACTTAGAAACAAATCACGAGGCAGTAATGAAGATTTTGACTGACACTGCAGCCAAATCTAACATCTCTGTCATATCCACATCCAATGATGCAGCAATAGCAAAGGCTGTTTGCGCATTGATCGACATCAACGATTACAGCTCATTGCTCAAGTTCTGCAGTGAAACAGTTTCCAACATTTTGTCGACATTCAGCAGTTTAGTTGGCGGCGAACCAGTCAAGTTCTACGTCAACGGCCCAGAAGACACATCTGACATCATGGACGAGGCCAGACGCATTCGCGGACTCATCAAGTCATCAATCGCGAAGACGAACACAGAAATGAAGAAAGCACAACAACAGGCTTTGATTATTGAAGAAAAGCTCAAGTCAATTGAACAAGAAAATGTCGACATTATCGACAAATTCAGCACTGATGGTGCAGTAAAGATCAAGAAGAACTACAGAATATTGATGAGGAGGTGCCAGATTTACCAGAACAACGAGAAGCAGCTGAGAGATCTGATATTCAAGGCATATCCACACATTTACGACGGCGTTTCTAAAGAAGCAGGAATAGTCGTCATCATGAAAGAATTTTGCATCAAATATCCACACTTCATTGTTGACTTAATCCAAGACACAGCTGAGAAGCCACTGCTCACTGTCGATCACAGAGTCGCAACAATGAAAAAGAGATTCGATCAGTTGATCCAGAAGTACGAATACTTAGTCAACAGATTCTCAGTCGCAGGCAACAAGAACACAAATCCAGAAATTGTCAGGAAGGCAACAGACGCTTGCAACATGATGATTAAGACAATGTTCCCACCAACAGTCAACCTCAACGCTTACTCGCAGCCACGTGACATCCAGAAACACATGAACAAGCTGCTCAATGACTTGAAGATCATTTATTCACTGATTCCAAACAGCGCTGTACCTAAATCGAACAATGTCACAAACCTCGTTTCAGGAATCAAGAAGTACCTCATGACTCCAATCGGCATGGCTCCAGATTTGGATCAGAGCTATGTACCAACAGAGTCATTCGTCAGCGAGCAGCTCATTCTTGGAGGAAGATTGTACGAATACGAAAATCGCATTCAGTCATTAATGGATATCGTTTCATCATCAATTCCATTGACAAAGGTTTTAGATCCATTATGCGAGATTTTGGGTGTTCAGACAACAGAATACTCTGAAGACGCATTCAATGACATTGTTGATGCACTCATCGAGCGTTGCCAGGACAATGAAACATTCTACACAAAATGCGAGAAAGCTCGTGAAGCATTGAAGGCATTCATTGTCGTTATTGGTGACAAGGTTCCTCAGAAAGCACAAGAATCATATGACGAACTCAAGAATTCACTAATTTAATTTTATTTTATATGTTTTTATTTTAAAAATGTTATTTTTATGAACTTTTTTATATTTACAATCGTATAAATTAAATAATTATTATGTCAGTGTGAATTTTCATTCATTCGACTTCTTCGAAATAAACTTTGTTTGTAAACCATTGGAATATTGGTTTTTGGATAGTTTTCCATAATAAACTCAATTTTATCAGACAATGAACATTTTCCACTAGAATCACATGCCCTAAATTCAATAACATGATGGCCTTGTTCAATATTTTGAGTGTTAAAAGAATAAATTCCTTGGTAGTCGGATTTTAGAACTGCGCAAATAAGAACATCCGAATTATTATCTAAGGAATATGAAATATTTAATTGATCTGAATTGTATACTTTTGCTTGAATATCGAAATCCACAGTTCCATTCTGCGTTTTGATCAGTCGCTTTTTTGGAAGATTTTTGACACGTATAAATGGAGCAGGATAATCCTGACAAACAGTAAAATTGATATGTATTTTTTCTGATGGAAAATATTCATTTTCTACCCAAATATCAATATAATGATTTCCAATTGGTAAATCCTCAGGAATATCAATTCGATAGTCATGAATTAGAACGTCTGATATAAAAATTTCATTTGACACAATTTCATGATTTTCGACTTGATATTTCTTGGTTAATTTACATGGTGCATTAATATCAGTGATATTGACAATAACAATATGATACTTATCATAGAATTGCTTAATGAAAACTGGATCCACAGGTAGAACCAGTCCAATTTTTGGTTCTGTAAAATTATAATAAAATGACATTTCTTGAGAGATTGCCTGCTTTTTATGGGTATCTATTGCAATTATTTTAACTTGATGATCTCCTTTTTTAAGCTCTTTTTTCCAACCATCAAGAGAAAAATTATATATTGTGTTGATGTTTATTCTTATTTCATTTACTATTTCATTGTCGATTAAAAATTTCAAAATTATGTTTTCATTGCCATCTTCATCTTGTATTTTTCCACTTGCTGTAATCATTGTGTCGATGTTATTAATGTAGACATTTTTATCAATTTGTAAAGAAATGAAAGATGGCTCATTATACATATAAATAAATTGTTTGGCAAGTGTTTCACTATTTCTTTTTCCATCGGTGGCATAGATATGGATAATGTGTTTTCCTTCTTCCAATTTAGGTGGAAAAGGAATTTGTAAAACCTGATTTGTCAGCGATTTTTCTTGAGAATATAATTGATTTGTTTCTTGATTAATGTCATCAATGTCATATTTTAATGCAACATTATTGAGTCCATCAGCATCGAAAATATTATAATATATTAAAATGGCTTTGTCGATGTTGTTGTAATAAGTTCTTATTTCTTCATTGTTCGAAATTGTTAAATTTGGGGCATTAGACAAGTATTTGAAGTGTAAAATTGATTGTTTAGAATAATATTTGCCATCAAATGCACGAATTGTTAACGAATGATCATCGCCATTGAGGTCATCTGGGAAATTTAAATGAAGATTTTCATTTGAAACTGAAGCACTTCGAAATGAAACCATTTGATTTTGTTCAGGCTTAGAATCAAATTTATATAAAATCAGTATATTTGTTAAACCATCAACATCACTAAGATCGTAGTTTATTTGAATTGTTTTATCTTGATTTTTGTAATAAATCTTGATTTCATCTTTGTTATATATGTCCATGATCGGAGAATTAAACTTAAGTGTAAATTTCAATGAAATTTTTGAACTTATTCTTGGATTCTTTTCCTTGTTCTCTTTCACTGTGATATAGAAATTGTAAATCCCTTCACTCAAACCTTCGGGAATTTTATGATATATAGTGATATTATTAAAAACATATTTTTGTGATGGATAATTTTCAATTTGGCTATCGTAGACTAAACTATATCGTCCATTGTAGGTTAGAAAACAGGAAGCACTAATTGTTTCATCTTTCTTATTATAATATACATCTTGTTCCATTTGACAGTTAATTAATTTCAATGTTACGTCTGTATAACTGAATTCAAGAGTGTAATTTTTGCTCCATGAATATGAATCGTTAATAAACATTGTCAAGGTATGAGTTCCAAATTTTAGTTTATCAAAGATTTTCTTTATGGCAATTTGTTTTGTGGAAGTTGATATTTGTTGTGTACCTTGGATTATATCATTAATATAATAATATGTCATAATATTTTGTGTTTTTTGGCAATTGATGATTTTATTAAATTTAACTACAATGTCAGTATCATCAACAGTCAAATTTGAATTTTCTAATTGCAGTCCTTCAATTGATATTCTTTCTTTCATTGTTAACTTATAATAGTCACTAATTGGATCACATGTATTGGTATCTTTAACTTTAAAACGAATTTTCTGGGTTGGAATACTAAATTTATTTGAATCTATTACAAACGAAATTTGATAATTTCCTGCTTTATATTTATCAGAATGAACATTAACCCAGCCATTTGGATAATATTCCATTTCGATTGTATGATATCTATCAACATGAGTATTAAGGGCGGTAGAAAGCATTCCAGATACCTGTATTGGTAAACCACGATAGAAAGTTTTTCCTTCAAAAGAATTCTTGTTTACACTGAAATATGGAGGATTTATATTTGCTAATGAATTTCGTTTAATATTAGTACTTACTAATGACTTTTCTTTAGGTTTCACTGATTTCTGTAGAATTTTTAAAATAATTTCATAAAAAGAGTTGTTCAATAATTGTACTGAAACATCATCATACTTTGTAATTCTTATTGTTTCCTGACGTTGTAAGCTCGATAGAATCAAGTTTGGAGCAAGATATGTAATTTTCATAAAATTTGTAGGGGTAATTATATGATATCCTAATGAATATTGAATTGTAATGCTGTTTTTATTCGTAATTTCATAGAAATTTGCATTATCACGGATATAATGAATTATTAGCATTCCATCGATTTCTCCATGCGTATTATCTTCTGCAGGAATAGAAATAGAATGGTTTCCAACAATGAACTCTGTGTATGACTTGACTCTATCCAACTCCACAAAATGCTTCAAAGATGTTAAGATATTCATGTAAATTTATGATTTAATTACATTCATTGATATAATACAACGAAAAGCTAGAATAATTCATTATATTCTCGTAGTATTTTATTCAATTTTTCTATTCTGAAAATTTTGTTGTTCGTCAAAAAGTCACTTTTATTTAATTATATTCGTCGAATTACTGCTATTATATAATCTCATTAGCCAACCACTATTTTGATACTCCTTCTGAATTGATTTGAATTTTTGAATATTTTAGATTTTATCATTGTTTAGGCATTGGCGCACTGTAGTGAGTAAATCTAATTGATAATGATTTGCTTTTTCCAGCCAACAATTTCATTTATTCAAGCTTATTGTATTTTCTCCATTATCTTCAGACTATGCGTAAAAATTTTCCTTATGCATTTGACATACGCCATTGCGTACTCAGAATTGTTTTTTGCGTAGTTTTTTACGCAAAAAGTGAGTTGTTTAAACATCTTATTTCAGATAACAATGTATCACGCAAAGGATCCCCATATATCATATACATTTCTACTTTTTTTTCATAAACATTCCGATTAGATCAGATTTGAGCTCGTAATTCAATGATTTGATGTTATTACAGCTTTGATTTATGCTTCAATTTATGATCATCATGATGTTGTCAAACTGTCACCAAAAATAATTTTTACCTGTTGTTCAGAACAACATGATTTGCTTTCTTAGGTTGCATCTCCAATAAACAAAGCTTATTTTTATAATTGAGAATCTAATTCCATTAAGACGCTGAATTTCAAATACAATTTTAATTTAGGGTCTGATTCCAGAATAACCCCTGCCATTTTAAATCAAATAAAAAATTACCAATTTAAATTTAATGATGAAAAGGGAGAACTGGCAGACGTTTTGGGAAGAATTCCCACCGCAAGACGATGAAACATTGATTGATGCGGCGTTGTCAGTTCCTTTTTCTCAAATCAGTAATATGTTCAATTTTAAGAATAATTACTCACATGATACATTCAAGAAACGCTTTAAAACGCTTCTAAAACAGTATCATTCATATTTCAGAGTAAATCGAACTGTTCAAAAACCAAGAGATGAAATTCCTTGGGATATTGAGGAAGATTATTGGCTCTATATATATATTACAAAGAAAGACCAGCTTGCAGAACAAGAAATACAAAATAATCGGTTGAATTATATCAATCCAATTCGAACTCAACAAGAAATTTTAAATAGAATAGAAAAAATCAAATACTATACTCCAGAACAGATTAATACATTATTAAATGAAATGATTTCCAGAATAACAACAGAAAAAATGATTTATTTAACGTTAACATCTGATTCAAAACATCTGGCAGCATGCCAATACAGATGTGTAAGCCGAAAAGAGCAAAAATATCCTTTTACAAGAACAGATGAATTATCTGAATTGGAAAATTTCTTACCAATGACAGAAACAACATATTTCGATGGATCTGAACTCGCAATTTTATTATCGGAAACAGCTTATTACAAAATAACAACTGTTACTGTGACAATAGGATATCGTCGTTATATTGCAGAGCTTAATATAGATTTATCACTTATTTGCGATCATGATTGTAGTCACATCTCTCACAATCAAGCAATTATTACATTTCTCGAAGACTATAGATTTTATATAGAAAATATTGGAACTCAAGTTTTTAGAGTCAATGGTGTAATTGTTCCACCAAACAAATGTGCGCATCTTCCTAATTATGCGATTTTAGATTTCTGCGATTTATTATTTATGTTTATCATTAACAAAAACAAGATTTCAGAAATAGAGCAAACTTACAACAGGATACATCAAAAAAGTAAGAACCAAAAATCACACAATAAGGCTCAAATTCAGCAAGTTGAAAGTGATGAAGAACAAACATCAAATACTTATACAGAAAATGATATTAATGTTTGTAGTTTTGTAGATGAACATGGATTTGATATACAACATTTGTTGTAATATTTCCATATTCTTAATATTTTATTGTTTTTTATAAAATTATGTTTTTAATTTATATTAACATTACTATTATATTATGCTGTTTAATACTAGTGATATTATCATATCACAATGACCAGATACTATAAAATTACAAAATTATTACGTTTTAACTAAGAAATAACGCAACAATTACTTCATTTCATCTAATACAACACCAATAACAGCACAAGTCTTAATAAATGAATAAACTCCTTATTGATTGGTATCAAAGATTTAAATGAAAATTGAAACGTAAAGTATTTACATGTCAAAATTATTGTCAGATTTAAATCATTGTTGCGTTTGGTCTGATTTATAATGATTAATTGACTGTTCACACCTATAATAAGATTTAGCTCATGCAAATGGATATATGGTATGTAGTATGTCTATTGATTGTGGATTTTTAGGGTTTGAATACACAGAATTTTCGTAATTTGCTAATCACTGACATGCTTGACTCTATTTCTATAGCATTTCTAAATTTTTTGGAAATGTATAAATTTTGTGTACGTTAACAAATTATTAAAAACGTACATCATCGAAATTTTACAATATTTGTATTGCTGGTATGAAAATTAACTAAATGACACAAAATTTTCTCCGATGTAAATATTTTTTTATAAAAAGATGCGGAGAGCCACTCGGCCGACAACGTCGGCCGCGAACAGGCGATATCAGCTTCCTTCCATAGATACAGCAATGCCGACATCTCGATCTCAGTCTAGGCAATCAATGACAATTGCGGAAAATAGCAAACACATACTTTTTTTGAGTGCATGGGATGTATTTGAGACATCAGTCAGAGAAATGTACGAAAATAACATCAAACTTATAAATAATCATGACCATTTACAAAATATAATTACAAAAGCGTCTGTTTCTTTCGGAAATTTCTTCCAAACAATATCAAGATTGTGTGGAAACATCATTACAATGAAACAAGGCAGAAAACCAGGCCTTGTCACAGGAAGTTCCGCAATTCGCGCATCTTATACACCTTTCAATACAAATTGGCTTAAATTGAACGATGAACTTGAGCAACAATACATTTTTATATACAGACAAATCAGTGTTGAATTCGAAAACTGCTTACTTCCATTGAAATCTTTTATCACACAGAATCTAAATCAATACACAGATTCAACAACTCAGCTGCTATCATTATTCTCAGAACTCAAGAAATCGGTTGAAATCGTCTTCCAAAGTGAAGAATATCTTCATCAAGGCAGTTCTTACTTCTCGGAAATAGTAAATAACATACAAACTATTCTATCAACATTGCACGAAATATCAATCGAAGATCAAAACACTTTCTTGAATTCTCTAAATATAATGTTTCGCGCAGTCATTACTTTTTTGATGAATTATCATTCACTTATATCCTCAAGGAACCAATTTCAAGAGATTTTAGATGACTATGTCATGAAATTAGAAATTAATATAGAAACTTCGAGATCTACTGTGCCTAATCATCCACCGCCACTAACAGCAACTCTACCATCAAGAGAGTATATGTCTAAATCACCGCCTTCAGTGATTTCGCAAGGCCGGAGAGAAATTAGGTATCTTGGTGGAACAACATTAGAAGAAATCATTGAGAGTGGTAAAAAGGTTATAGGCAATGAGCAGCAATCTCACAAGCTCTTCTTTGATGATTTGTATAAAATTGCAACTGAATTCAGGAAAATTACTGATTTAAATCACAAATATTCTCAGATCAACAACTATCTATTCGACAAAGATATATTAGCTGATAATGAGATAACATCATATAAAGAACTGATCAAAAAAGCTCAATATAATGAACATAGAATAATTAATCTCGAACTTGAAATGAACAAGCTGAAAAACCAGGCTTCTGAAGCACATGCTGAAAAGAAAGAGTTTGAAGAAGATAATAAGAGGCTGAGCAGGATAAACACAGAACAAAATGACAGATTTAATAATTTTATTGGAAAAATGGCTGATTTGATTGGTTCTGAACCTACAGAAGAGAAAATGCTTGCAAAATTGGATCAAACAAGAAACAATCAAGCTTGTGCATCGATGAATCAATTTTTATTTGGTGATCAAACCGAATTATATCTTCCAAGCTTTCAGCAGCTAAGCTCACAGTTATTATCATTCAGAGAAGAATTATTGAACTTTACAGATTCAAAAGACAAAGAAAATGCGACATATTTTGATATTACGAATTTACTGAAGGAGAAAATGCAAAATAACCAGTCAAAAGCAGCAAAAGAAGTGATATTCGATCAAAATACCAATAAAGCAGAACAAGATCTCGATAGATTGAAAAATTCAATTATGTCAATGCTAAAAAGTGCGAATAAGCCTCTTCCCCAGAATGTATCGCTCAGTGACATGATAACTCATTTGTCTAAAGTTGTTCAAGCTGCAGCTGCGGAATATTCACAAGAATTCCTTAACAAAACATTCTCTTCTGTGCTTGATTTGATCGATGTTAGCTCTAAATCAGTACCTTCTGTTTATCTGCCCGAAGTTTGCTATTACTTCATGCTTATGTATCAATCAATAAATTATCTCAAAAAATTTACTACAGACATGGACGAAGTATTCGACAAATTCGAGTTCAAGATGCCGAAGAAACAAACAAAAGAGTACGAAAGCCTTAAGCATACGTGCTTCGAATTAACAAAACATCTGCACGAGATTGAGCCTTCATCGATGCACTCTGTTGTTTTCCATTCTGTAAGTAGATTTGTTATTCTTATTGATGCCCTCGTTAATAACTCTTAATAAATTGTTTTGTATATTATTATTCGAAATACACCCATTCTTTATTACATTAAATACAGACACCCCCTTTATTTTTTGATAGGAATTAGTTACAACTTGCGTACATAGAATTTAATATTCATAGCTATAGAGCTTTCGCTCTTGCATGCGTCACTCTAGGTCTCGACACATGAAGAGGCAGTAGACACTGGACCAGTCATCACCTATGTTATTGACACTTCCATATATCAAAAGGTGTGACTGATTCATGATAGGCTTTCGCTCAAAGTCGAGCTTTGAATGTGTATCTTTCGCCTCTTTAGCAGGTGAAGCCTTGAAATATGTGTGAAAGACTTTTAAAAAATTTTTGTTTGTTTAATAACAATGGGATTTACATGTGCAGAATGTTTATAATTTGGAATATTTTTTAAGATAAAATAATTTTTGGAAAAAGTCATAGAATGAAGTGTGGTTAATTTCATTATATGTATCTGATAACAGTATGATAGTGTTTAGAACAAAACATCTCTATTTTTATGATTCACAAAATATTATATTTTGTACAAAAAGATAACAAAGAATATAGTAGGTAGGATAGATCCTATGATTAGATACGAATACTCCTTTGGAATTAAAGCATCAGGGAATATAATATGGAAAATAAGTCTGAAATTTCCATTGTAGCGCAAAGCTGATTTAAGATCTTGTATTTTTGCATTCGGAAATTGCTTCTTTAGTTTCGAAAATGTCCAAATATTATTTGCTAAAATTGAATTATAAACTTCATCACTTAATAGTTGTATTTCATGCTCAGATGTTGTAGTGTTATAGCATCCTTTTGATATTTTGTGATAAGGATCTTCACATTTAAAGTCGTTTCTTGAACATCTTGCATGCTTTGGACAAGGGGTGCAAAAAATGCTGTATGGACTTGTGCAGTAACTGAATTTTAACTGTGAGAGTGCAAAAGAAAGAAATATTGATAAAACGATTAAAGATATTTTCAAAAATTTTTTCTTTCGTTCTTTTTCTTCCATTTCTTTTCGTTTATAGAGCAATACAGGATAACTAGCCGGAGAAGTAATTCTCGAAGAATGCTGTGAATGTTCTGCTGATTGATGTGAAGATTGATGCTGCGACATTAATATTTAATGACTAATAATATTAAAAATTTGACAAAATGGCAAAAAAATACTATTCTGATAACCAAAAACAATGCTTATTATTTATAAATTATAAATAAAATTTATTTAGCTTCTTTCCGAAAAATAACTTTACATTTTAATAGTATTGCTTTGACTATATATAATATACCAAACTCAGCGATTTTCGGGAGAATAATGAAAAAATTTATATTCCAGCGATTAAAAGGGCTTTGGGATTTAGTTTTTGCAATTTTAGTCATAGTTTTATATAACAATAACCTTAAAAGGAATTGCTCCGTTGTTTAAAGATTATTGCAATTAGCTACAATATTTCATGAAATATTCATTAAGGATAATGACTTCCTTAAGGATAATCTTCTGAATTTCGACAAAATTCAAGTTATTTTGTCAGTAAACATCATCATATGAAGGTAGTACATTTTTTGGAAAATTTGACATTTGATATTTGACACTTTACAATGCCAGAATTCCTTTAAAAGTGGCCTATTCGTACATATGATGCATATCTGCATCAAATGAGAGATGCGTAACAATATTCACATCATATATCATTGTATGGTAAATAATCCTCAAAAAATTATTAAAGGTGATGAATAATCAACGACTTTGATTTTGAAATTAATTTTTGTTCGAAATGCAATAAAATAGCTGTAATATGCATCCATTCATGCTTCACATATAGTTATTTGCATGTAGTGGATTTAACAAAAGAATAAGGTTAAAAGTTTCATATTCTTTAATATTTATTTTTAAGCTTTATAATTGATATAAAATGATTTAGAATAACTAGTAAATTGAAATGAATAAATTAATTACATATGTTTACTGTAATGAGATTAATTCCAAAAATTGAATATATTGAATTGGAGTGCATTGATTAATACATGAGTTCTGTGCATGTATATTGTTGCTATGTGAATGCTATTTTTAAGCTCATTCGACCGCGAAACTTTTTTAGGTCAAAAAATTAATTTTTTTGGATGAATGATGGGAATTTGCAGAAGATTCAAACGGCAACGATGCAAATTTCTCCACCAACTATATCCAAAACGACACTTGTAACAGGAAATCTTACAATTTCCAGAGAAATAACCCAGCAATCTATTATCAAATCTACAAAAACAGTAACGCGTAGAAAAGAAGCAACAACTCGCAAATATGTAATGATTGAAACAGAAGAATCGTTTGCTTTAATCTTTTACTTCGTGATAAATTTCGATTTCACAAAATTAGATTTAAATTCAACAAATTATAGCGATATTCAATACGTTTTAAGTCTATTACAAATGATGCTGAATGATATCAAGCAAAATAATGATACAAATCAATTTTTCATAAATATTGGTAAGAAATGGGGTACAAAACTTACAATGCTTTTGACAGAATCATCAGATAAATTCAACCAAGATTCATTTATTATTCTAAAACAAATAGTTACAATAATTTTTGAAAATCTCGTTCAATCTACATTTTATTTACCGAACTTTTGCATAACAGAAGATATTCAACCAAGTTATGAAGATTTATGTGGTGCAATTAATAATTTCACACAGACAAATACATCTTGTGATATTAATCAACTTTTTTCAGTTTTAAAAACAGTTACGACGATATCTACACTAGAATTTGACTACAGTGTGTTAGCAACAAACATAGAAAATTTTATAAATGCAAAACGAATATTAGAATCAACAATTCCATTGATAGCACCCCAAGATAATGAAAATTTACCAACAATTCTATTCTCTTGTAACAGAATTCTTGCTTTAATCGATCATATTATTTCAGAAATTTATTCATATCCTAGAGTTCCATTTTCAAAGAATGATTTGTCGTATTCTGTGAGAGATATACTATTTAATATCAATAGATATGAAGAATCACCCAGATTCCCAAAAGATCAAACATTTGATATATCGAATATTCAAAAATCAATAGATTCCTCGGATTTTTCGAATTTAGAGGAAATTTCCAAAAGCTTATTCAACAAAATGGATGAAATCCACAAAAAAATAAAAACAGGTCGAATTATTCAAAATGAGGTTTTATTACGAAGATCTATTCATCATTCCCTATGGATTAGCAAGCAAATCACCGACACGCCAGCTATTCTTGTTGATGAGAGATTTAACAGCATGCCGTCATTTGCTGACAAAGATGAACTGACTCCAATTGAAATCGACATCATTGAGCCAGATAACTTGATTCCTCCACATTTTTCAAGCATCACGCCAAACTCCAAGCTTGGCTTTCACGAGTCAGTCCCCTACATGTCAAACATTCTCAGCCAGTGCAGAGATAATTTATTAGTTTTAGGCTCGAACTTATTCCAAAACATTATTTTCGCTTATCAGTGGCAAAACCCTTTAATAGAAGCAGGTGCGATCATTAATTACTTGTTCGCCATCGACCACGATGCCACGGAATACAAAGATTTGTATGAATGGATTTTGTCGGCAATTCAAATAAAAATAGAAGGAGTGAAAGATGAAAAAATATTACGCAACCGTTTCAAGTCACCTTTACTATTAATCAAGCGAATAATGAACTACTCATCAATGCTATCATCATCACTGTCTCAGGTAATATCATCCAATCCTGCAAATGTCCAGTTCTATGCGGGCTGGAAGCCATTCTTCGACGAAATATATCTTTCCCACTCAAAATTAGATTTATTCAAATTGATTCCACATCTACAGGGAACAATACAAAATTTGGTGATGTTCATTCAAGCAGCAGCGACAATGGACATCGAAATGCCTGGTTTTAACTTTTATTTGTTGTCTGCATCTCTTCATTATGATTTAACGCAGCTTAATCAGTTCGTTCTTCAGTTCAAAACAGGCTCATATGTTTTGTCAGATATAATTGAAGAGTTGAAACAATTGAGACATTTCTTGAAGCAAACACAAACGGAGTTTTTGCTGCATTCCATTGACTTCGCCTGTCTTTATTCTTTATCTGAGTATGTTTGTTTCTTTTCCAGGTTGATATTAACAATACAAGGAATGCCAGAACTTTCTCCGACAACGATAAACCTTATAATCGAAAAGCTACAGATAATGATCCCGGAATTATCAAAACTTCCATCAATAATGTTATCATATTTCAATAAATACGACTGTCACCAACTGATTACCTCGATTTACCAAGTTTTGTGGAAACTTAAGCAGATGATCCCAGCAAAAACAATGACACCGACAGCAAACTTATTTTCTAATATAAGTTATAGTATCTCAGCTCTGCAAATTTCATGCCGTTCGCCAGAAGATCACCAATTTTTAGGTGAAATGAGAATAAAAATTGACGAGATGACTGAAAGATATAATAGCTTTGTTGATGAATCTGAGAGTGATGCAGCTTTTGTAAGGAATTTATTGAACAGCGCAAGCAGATTCGAGATGGATCCAAACATGACAATTCACGCAAAAAAATTGATACAGTTATGCAGGGATGTTCTGAAAATTATTTCTCCATTGGACGGTTTGCCTGTTTCTCCTCTGATTGCTGCTGTCAATAGTGACGACAGACCTCTTTCTGACTCTAGGAGAAAAGCGTATAAATTCAGCAAATCACTAAGAAAGAAAAAGCCGATGTCGATGGGCCACATTCATTCCATTTCAAACGACCCATGTTTCAGAAAACCGATCTTAGTTGATCCCAATTCGCCAATCAAATATAAACCGAGCGGAAAACATGTGAACTGGACATTCAAAGAGCCGCCTCGTCGCCCAACTACACCTATTCACTCTCCTTCTGTTGGCGCTGTAGATTCTGACTTAGTCCCTCCTGATCCACCTGTCGCCCCTTTCTATGGGTGGAACTTGAAATATTTGAGGACTATAATCGACATAATTTCTGCGCCAATTGTCAAATTCCAGAAACTCCATAACACGAAAAAAATTGAAAAACTCGTTGCAATCGAAGATTTCGTTTTTCCTGCAGCGGGAACAGGCGAAATCTCATCAGATGACGAGCATTCAATTGATGTGTGCAGCAAACAACTCAGCGAAGTTGAGTCAGGAACAGCTTTTGATAAATTGATTTTCGCTGAACGAACATTTTACAGAATTGCCGATGAAATTGTTCACTGCAGAGAAAATTGTCCTGGTTTAAAAAGAATCACAATATTTTATGATAATCTTAGACAAGAGCTGTGTCAATTTAGTGGATTTTTGACATACAGCGAACTTGCTGCGATTATAGATGACAGAGTTAGATTGATTGTGTCTATATTAGGAGACTACAGAAGCAGGACGAAGAAGAAAGATGTTTCCGAAATGGTTGAGCGTTGGCACACTTTCTTCATGAAGAATACAACTATTTTGCATAACATTGCTTCGTGCGCTGATGATTCTGCTGTTGTTTGCGCGTCAGACTTCTTCACAAATTTGTTCAGAGCTGTTTCAGCAATGAAAAAAGTTGTTTCTCAAATAGACCAAAGCTTAAGTCGCACTGCATTATCAATAGCTTATAATGCTTTATTGCCTGTCACTCAGCAGCTAAACAGTTTGATTTATAATACTGAAGCTCAAGCTGATGTAAGGCTCTATGATATTCCCATTTTTGTTGAAAAAGTTCATGAAGCTCTTCAGAGGATAGATGCTCCTGACATCAAAGACTATGTTGATTCGATATCATCATCTCTTTCAAACCTGAAGAATACTGGTGAAGCAGATAAGCTCAGCAATGAAATCCACGCAAAAATCATCCAGCCAATTGTTGCTTCACTTAAAACAGAGATGAACAGCTCAAAAGAAAATCTCTACAAAGCACTTGTTTCGTTTAGGTACGCGATAAGAACACTGATGATACAAAATGAAGTTGAAACTCCTGACGCGTTTTTATCATCACTTCTTGTCCGCAACAAAGAAAATTTGAATGACTTCTCTTTGTATTTGAACGACAGGGCGAAAGAAGAGAATCTGTTGCCTCTCACCAGAATAATAGAGAGATGGGTTGCTCATCTACATATTTTGATTATTCACATTGATGTCGTCCTGAAGAACATCAACAACATCAAATCAATAACAGACAGATATCAAATTTTAAGCGATTATTGCATTGGAGCAGTGAATTCACTTGTTTTTCTTGAAACAGATGCTGTAGTCGGAATCATTGACACAAAAAAGTACTACACGACATTAGTCATTGGCTTGCAGGCTACATCCGACTACTGCGACTCTGCTGGCAACGAAATGTCCGATAAAACAGAGAGTGAAAGTGACTCGGATTCCGACAGCGAGTTTTTGGTGACGACAAACAGAACAATGAACAAAAAGACATATGAAAGCCTCAAAAAGATCTCCAGATTCGATTTTGGCTTTTGTTCTCAAGTCTTTGAGCATAATTTTACAATTCCATGGCTCGCAGAACTCGCGAAAGTTTTGTCGGAACAGAAAAGGCCGAATTCTTCACGCTGCTTTTCGATAATCAAAGCAACTGTAGAGAGTATAAAAGGCTCTCCATTCCGTCTGCACACATTGGCTGAAGGGCCAAGTGCGACAGAGTTTTCTAGAAAAAGGTTGAACTATCTTTGTCTCATTTGCGCTTGTCTTGGATGCTTTGTAGTTTTTGACGCACAATTTTCGAATGGAAAGAAACCATCATTAAGGCAGCTTAAGAAATACTTTCAAGAGATGAAGCAAACTGATTTTTCGCAGAAAGTTGAATTGGATGAATTCGACTACAAATCTTTCTTTAAAAAACTAAGATCAGCAAGAAAACGCGAAAAATCACTTGAATATGTTATAAAAATCCAAACCAAGTTCATCAAGTATTCATACGATATGGCTCAAAAACTGATGAATATTGATGAAATAAGAATAATCAAAGCCAGCGATGAAGAAATTGAGAGACTCAAAGAAGTTACTGACAGACTCAAAAATCCTCTACTTTCTCGCAGAAAGAATTCTGCATCAGAAGTCCATAGAATCTGTGCACTTCTCATTGAATATTTCAGATCGAATGTATCTGACTTCAGCTTCTCAACTCACGAAGATAAGGAATGCATAGGTTTCATTATAGAATTCGGAAATCTTTGCACTGACTTCAAAGTGATTGCAACCTGTATTTCTGATAACGCTCAATACCAGTCTTCAATGTCAGACTTTCTGAACAATGTTTATGAGTTCTTTGATTCATCAATCAAAGTTTTATCACATGGAACGAGTTCTTTCTTTTCTTATCCTATCCGCGTATCATTGATTGATAAATCATTAAGATCGCTGTGCACGAAACTTTCTATATTAGCACAGTTTGATATCCCGGAGTCACTTAAATTTGAGGAGTCAATGGGTTTATTTTTGAGGTACTCAAAACTCATTTTAAGCGTTGCGGAATCAAAGAATCAATTCTTTAATTCTTTGTACAAAACATTTGCCAATGCATTACTCGCTATCAAAAACACATCTGTTGTCACTCTATCGAGATCCATTGAATTCGACCTCCTTGTTACTATTCTGTTCATTGCCGATGATATGTATAATCTTCTGCCTCCAAAGTGGCAAACACTTGTTGAAGAGAACATGTTCTCTCTATCATCATCAATGCAAGATATTTTAAAACACGCAAGAAATTTTGTCGAAAAATATCCATCATGCGTTCCTAAGTCGGGAATGATCAAACTATCACTCAAAAGGGCAATCAATTTAGTTTGTATTAACATTGCCCCTATATAAATTATTGTTTGTATTTTGTATCATATTTATTTTTTTCAATAAGTTGGATTTCAAAAATCGAGTCTATTTGCTCGAACTCAACTATTGGAATTCTGTTTGAAAGAAAATGATTCACTTATGTAATAGTGTAATTGATGCATTATAATTCATTTTAAACTATCTCAAGGTGTAAAAAACATAGTGTTTGTTTTAGATTCTCATGAAATGAAGCATTTATGCTGCGTTTCCGAGATTGTCAATTATTCATTTAATACTTTGACATCATTGTATTAAGATATGTTGATCGAGATATTTATATTTGTAGCTATCCTACAATTTCAAATAATCAAATTATGTGATTTGAAATGAAATTTTTTCGAACACTACTGTGCTAAATTTCCAATAATGTTCAGTAAACAATCAATAGTCTTTTCTTCAATTAGAAGTTCCAAATAACATGATCATTCAAAGGAAAATAACCTTTTACTGCTTTATATTATGGCTATATATAAGCTAATTTGACATTTGAATGCTATCCACTGTAATATATTTTTTTGCAATAAAATCTCGAAATCTTTATTTTCGCTTAAATATTATAATACATGCATTAATAAATATTATCCAGAGAAAATGGAGTCGGAACAATTGTAATAAACGAAAACGAAATCTAAAATAAACATCGGAAATATAACCTTTGTTGCTTATAGAATATGAAAACAAGGACATTATAGCTGTCATGCAATTAAACAAAATTTCCAACTGGAAACTAAAAGTGACAACTGTTGGCATTTTTTTAGTCATACTTTTTTTAATGATGTATTATGTTGATATTGGCGATTACTCGACAAAAGTTTCTTATTTCACTAAGAACTCCTCAGCAATTGTCGCAAGCAAGTATAGGGAGAATTCATTCCCCACTCTATTTCTAATTAAGGACGGCGAAATTACATTCGGCAGGGATGCCATTACAGTTCATGGTATGGATGAGCCGTACGTATTACGAAGATTAGTCACGCATTTAGCTGAAAACAAGCCATTTAAAATTGAAGGCGAAAATGAAATTGATCCTCATGTAGCCATGGCGATTTTCATTAAGTTACTCACACAGGAGCTCAAAACTGATAAAATTACGCTTGTTGTTCCGCCTTGGTGGAAAATCTACAACAAGATGATAGGAAAATTCCAAACTGCAGCCGATTTAGCTGGAATTGCACTAGATTTTGATGATTCTTTTGAAACAATTGCTTCATTTATTGATGAAAGGGGTATCGATATTGGAGATAAAAAGATTTTAGTAATCGATTCAGGCGCAACAGTTACACAAGGCTATCAATTCACGGATAATGGTGAAAATATCCAATTACATAAATACGGGTGTATTAATATTGGTGGAAATGATATCACTCAATTGATTATCGATCTTTTGAAGAAAGAGTTCAATGGATCTCCAGACCAAAATATTAAAGATTTTATGAACGAGCTCAATGGTGGAGAAAAACAGAGATTTGAGAGGTTCTTTTTTGATTCAGCCGAAAAATGCAAAGAAAATCTTCGATTTGACCATCCATCGCCTTTTAAGAGCGAGCAAACTACAAAATGCAGTGTTAAAGCTTCATTAACTCTTAATAAGGATGATTTTAAAGATCTCGGCAAAGAGATTACTAATTTCATAGAATATTTTGAAAATAATGATATAATTTCATGTTTCGGAGGAAACAGTCTCTGTTTTCTATTCAAAGATTATTTCAAAGCAAATAATTTCCAATTTGAAGTTTATACGTCAAATATTAGATATAAAAAAACGAAAGATTTAATTGACGCCTCTAACACAGAATACAAGTTTATCCCAATCACAAAACATAATGAACAATTTAATGCACTCGCTGATAGCATAACAGATATTGATATTGACGAACAAGAAAAGGAAACAGAAACTGCAAAACAAGCACCTGCTGAAAAACAATCAGAAATTAACCAACGAGAGCCGAAATCAGAAGCAACAGAACAAGAATCTGCTGGAGAGAAAGCAAATATTGAGCGACCAGAACAGGACTCAGCAACAAGCGAACTTCAGAAGCGTTACGAGGAAATTCTTGATAAACATCAAAATATAATGCAGAAAAGAAAGGAAGACGAATATTATCAAAGCATTTTGGAAATGAAAGATGATATCGAGATTCAGTTAGACACAGTTTTTGACGCTGAAGAATTAGATAACTATAAATCTAAGAAATCTGTGTCGAAATATATCGAGGAAGTTCTTATTCCACTTATTGTTGACATGGCTATCAAAAAGAAATATGCTAATATCGCCAAACAATCCTTCGAACGCAATTCTCAATTCCTTTTCGATATGACTTATGAAGAATATTCAAAAATTGTAGAGTTTATCATCGATGAGAAAAGAAATGAAACCATACAAAAAGAGGAAATACGTATAGCAACTGTGTATACTGATGCTAATTCAGAGGAACCTAAAGAACTAAATGAACAAAGTCGCATGCCTCCTAAGAATCGTAAAAAATTAGTTCTTTCGGATTCTTCATCAGATGATTACGAATCAGAGCATGCAAATAGTCATACTGCCGACAAATTTGACGATGTTTCCAAACAAAATCATGCAAATTGTTCTACTCCTCAAAGAACCAAATCCGACGATGTTTCCAAACAAAATCATGCAAATTGTTCTACTCCTCAAAGAACCAAATCAGAGGATGCTTCCAAACCAGTTCAAAAAAAAAAAAAAAATAGTTCAACATAAATAATTTCTTTTAATTTTCATATGACTAGGAATCAAAATATTTATTCTTATGAGCCAAAAATGAAAAGATACTCACTTATGCTCGAGAAATCTGATAAATCATAATTTCTAGAATTATATAGCATATTTCTTTGCAAATTAAATTGTAAATGAGTCAAATCGTTTGTTCTCATACCAGCAACAGTGTTTATAGACGACTCAATTCACACACAGAAAAAAAAAATACCGTATTTTTTAATTCACAAGTTGAAAAATTCGTTTCTTTTTGCATTATTTGTCCCAATGATCGAGCTCATTGATCCAATGGAACTATATGGCATTTAAATCCTTTGAACGTTGATGCATGAATATTTTTAATTCTTGCATCTTCAATCTAAAATAAAAGCCGTGAAATGTTGGATATTTTTATAAAGAGCAGAGATACAAATTTTATTCGACCAAGAAGTTTGAAAAAATGGATCCTGGAAAATTCAGGATTATTTCCACATACTCTGGTCAACTGAACCCATTTTTCTGAGTTAGAAACATATGATTTCTTCGATATCGAAATTGTTGAAGATTTTGACAAATTTGTAAACTATTCAATTTTTCATGTAAAAAAATTAATGCTCGGTCAAATTCTCGTGAACAAGACCGACGACGACGACCGCCATTATGCATCCAATGAAGAGATGCAGATTCTTCGCCCTAATCTCAGGCTGTATTTCAGTTACCCCGAAAGAAGTATTTCGAGAAAAGAATTAGTCGATAAAGTGCTGGAAGAGTTGAAGAAAAAGAATGCTGAGCACTGGGATGCCAAGAAAGTGCGTGTTTGGTTTAATAATAACAAGAAAGCAGCATTGAGTGTAGATCCTGAACGAATACCTACTGCGCAGATTCCACCTATACCAATGGGAGACCCTAATCAGATGCCTACAGGTGATATCTCCGAAAATAAAGCAAATTTAGGTCAGAAGAATAACTCGAGAGCGCAAACAAACGGAAACATTGGCCCACAAGAAATACAAATACCACCAATACCAGAATTATCAGTTGAAATCGCAAATGATCAAAATTCTTATCAATCAGTATTACAAAAGCATTACGATTACTTAAATACTATCAGAAAGTTATCACAAGAGAATGTTAGTATAAATACTCTAAAAACTCTTGCCAGCAACTTCAATCAATGTATTAATCAGATGATAAAGAAGCTTAACGTTGAAAGCATATTTTCATTTGATACTATGGCAAAGAAGGTTTATGCATTTCCGACCAAGCAGTTTTTAACGAATTTTTCAGAATCATTGACTTCAATTTCATCATCTGGTCAATATCCGCAAATATCAGAGTGTAAAATGGATAAACTAACCGATCATATACAAAGAAAACAAGATTTGACTGTTCCAGTAGGAAATATTCCAAATTATTCAAAATTTTATCAAGGAAGTGTGTCTGAAAACATACAGGATATACCAGGAATCATATGTTCAACATTCTTGGATGAAGGAGAACTGATTTACACATTTTATGCTCAAAATTCAAAATGTTATTCGCTTTCTATTAACGGAAATGTCATTCCTATTCCATGTTATCAAGCTCCAACATCAATTGTTTATGATTCTGAAATGAAAATTGTCTGGATTGCTGCTGAATGTCGAATTTTTGGTATTTCAGTTGAATCTCTATCATTGGTTGATATTCTGTTTGCTAGTGCACATCCGTTAGAATATACGTCAATTTCAATAATAGATGACAACCTATATCTGACAACTCAAAGTTCAATTGTAATTTATAAGAAAAATGCGCAAAATCAGCAGCCATTTTCATCAATTGTTACAGAATTGAACCCAGTGTCATACCAAAATAAAATAATTCCAGAAGACCTCGATCAATCAATAATTAACAAGAAACGAGGCCGTAACCATATGAACACGTTTACCCCTAGCTGCAGGAACTATAATTTTACCACTTCGATCGACAAATCAATCATTGTCTCATCATCAGTCAGTAATCAAATTGATGTCTTAAATAGCGATCGACAACAAGTTGGCCTGCTTGTTGGACACACAGGAAGCACAACAGCCCTGTCTACTTACAAGGATTTGCTCTTCTCAGGATCAGCAGATTTCACGATGAAAGCCTGGGATGTTAAAAAGAACTCTTGCGCGATGCATTTCGACAGACACACGAAGAAGATCACAGCAATACATGCGTGCGATGTCGACGGACGGTTAGTTGTTTTCTCTGGAGGTGATGATGGAGTTGTTCGCGCATGGGATCCACAGAACTCGACAGAAATTTTCGAATTTTGTCGCGAAAAGACGTCAATCAGAAAAATCCACTTTATTCCTGAATCTATGACACTTCTCGCTGTCATTCGCGATGAAAGCGAGATTTTGCTGCCTGGACAACCCGTTAAATCTCAACTTCTTACAATTTCTTTTAATCTTGACTGAAAGTCCACAAACAAGAATATATATATATATACTAACTTTATCTATCTCACATGAATATCCTATATTATTACGTTATTGTATTTATTTATCTATAAAATTTCTATTTTTTTGAATTTAAGTATCATTCATTACAAAATTTTATTAAAAGTAAGAACATCATGACAATATATTAATAGTCCTTGATTTTTTTTTTTTTACATATATTTGAATTTTTTTTTCATTAAATGAACAATGTTAATCATATAACAATCACCAGCATTAAACTATATTCCATTAATATTCTTAAAACCATAACTCTTTTCTATAGTTATAGGGAAATATAAAATTGATATTGAAAATATTTTACCAAGTCAAAATATATATGAGAAATGCAAATTTGGAAGATGAAATCGATGTATCCGCTTGTTTATTACTAAATATATATATAATTGGATGCATATAATTTTTTGACAAATGTCAGATTTTAATGTAGGGTCTAACAAAGTTATTTAGGGTCTTTATCAAATTGATGAGGGTCTATAAATTATAAAAAGGGGATAAATTTTATATTGGAAAAATGTATTTTGGACAAGAAGGTGAAAGACTTGAGCAAAAACGCGCAGAACAGAGGTCACAGTATGCCGCTGAACTTAAGCGACAAATTGAAGAGCAAGGAAAGCCTTCTGTTATTAGACAAAATGCACATAGCGTGATTTCGCAGCAATACAGAGTTACAGACGATGAGCTACAAAGGCAGGTCAACAGTTATGCCACGAAGACATTTACTGATGATGATATTCGTGCTCAATCACCTAGAAGACATCAAAATGATCGTTATCACGATAATGATTCACCTTCACCATCACCAACATCATATCAACCAAATATTAATCAGATCTCGCAAAATATTATTGATAGAATATTAAACTATGAGCTTCCAATGAGATTAAAACCTTTAGAAGATGCAGTTTCGAACATAAATACGAAGCTAAATAGAAGTAATGCGAATGCTAATGATTTATTTTCGACAATAAGAGACAAAATATCAGATTTAACAATGAATTATACAAATTTATCGCAAAAAACTGAAGAAAACACATTAAAAATCAAATACATCAATAGCGAATTATCAGAGAAAGGTCAGAAATATCAAGAATCGCTAAAAGCAAATCAAAACGCTCCAAATATGTCAGGAATAGAAGAAGACGTAATTGCGCTCACGAAATGGAAAACAAATATGGAGCAATCGTTGAACTCTTCAATAGAGCAAATTAATCGAATGATTTCAGAATTATCTCAAAATTCGTATAAATCTGACCAACATATAATGCAACAAATAGAAGGAATGAATAATCAAAACGCATTTACGTTTGGAAAGGTTTCAACATGTATTAATTCGATCCAAGACACTATTTCAGAAATTCAAAAAAATATCAACATAATTAATAATAATTCCAGCGTCTCGATAGATAAAATCGATAAAAAAGTGGATTCATTTGCAGAAAACTGCGCAAACTCAAACCATGCTTTCCAAAATGAAATTTCTCAAACAATTTCATCAATGCATGATTATATAAACAAGCAAGTAGCTTCTCTTGAGGAAGCATTGTGTGGAGAAGTAAATGCACGCAAAAACAACGCAAATCCTGAATCTGCGAAAATTGGAGATTTCAACATCTCAGACATAAAAGAAGTCATCAACAACGAGTTCAAAGGCTATTTCGAGACAATAATGCAACGAATCGACGAATATGAAAATCACGTCAAAGAAAATTCGCACGAAACTAATCAGAGGATGACAAAAATCAATGAGCACCTTTGTTCAAGGATGGAATTCATCGAAGAAAGACTCATAACTAATAATGATGGACGTCCTAAAACTTCTGACACTGACAGAAGAACTTTGTCAAATTCATCGAATTTTGCCAGACCCGTTATAAGACTGTCAAATATTATTGTCAAAAATCCACAAACAAGGGAATCAATAGAAGACTTAAAGCTTAAGCTATATGACCCGCCTAAAGCTATTCTATCGCCTAAGTCAGCCAATGTTCCATACAAGATCGAAATGGATGGAATATCAGTGCGCGACAGTGTCAATAACTTCCTGAATGACGAACCACGCCCTGACACTCCAGTCCATGTATCTCCCAAGAGCCAAGATAAGAAGGAAAGGAAGCCGAAAGTTTCATTTATATTGCCAGACTGGTTCGTTCCACCTCCACAGCGTGATGCATCTTATTATATGACGCCTATAGATGAGGAAATTGCTTATTATGACGAGCCACCATATGATTACAGTCAGATGCAGCAGGACGAAGAAGAAGATAATGAACAGAATGAAGAAGACAAGAATGATGATGGAAATGCACAAAATAATGAAGATAAAGCAGAAGAAAAAGAAAAGAGCCCAGTGAAGCCCCCTGATGTTCCAAATGATGGAAAGAAGAGGAGGCCTGTCTCGCCAAAGAAAAACAAAAAAGATTCTTTCTCAAGAAGCGTCAACGCTCAGTTCATGATTGCACAGAAAATAACACCGATCAACATCTCAGATTTTGATGGAAACTCATCTCTAGGACCAATTGAAATGATACAATTTACTCAAAAGCCAAAGGATTAATTATTGTTTTTTATTATTTCAATCAATAAATACCATGTTATTATTTTTAGTATCTAATATCCCAATATCATAATTTTTTTATCGCTCATCATGAATACTTTGAGAAAATTATTGAATTGAAATTTGATTTGATGAATTTGGAACAAACCTGTTTAAATGGTCTCATATTCGATTTGAAGACTAAGATGTTGATTAATTCGAATTGTAAATAATGATTTTTTGTTTTCAACTTCATTGTGATTATTTCACGAATAATAAGTTGAACAAAGAGATTTGAATAATATTAGTATGATTATATTATAGTACCACTAGTGAATTATATTAACATATGTTGAAAATAGATAATAATCAATCAGGAGAGAATTTTGTTCATTGAATATATGTGCAGCAAAATAAGGTTCTAATAACTTTCTATTCCAAAATGTTGGAAATTAAAAATTTACATAAAAATGAGACTATACTCTTCATAATGGATTCGGAGCTTGTTTAATTTTACAAAAAATAATTGAGAGCGATATAACCTTATTGATTTTTAAACGTGCAGAGAGATAAATCATGCTGTGTTGTTGATATAGGTTAATATTTGAACGATAAAAAGATTTCTTTGATTCTCAAACTTGGTCACATCACAAATCTGTTTGATTTTAGATGAGAAACACAACACCAAACAGCTCTGCAGTCAGAACAGCTCTATGGCGTGGTCTTCATGGTTTAATTGATGCCAAGCCTCTTGTTATTGAAGATTCGATTGGTTTGCAACTTGCTGCTCCACAAGAAGGCTGGCAAGAGAGACCAGACATGAAGTTTACCAAACCTGTTCGTGCTGCAATGGTTGGGAGAGCAAGATTGCTTGATGATTACGCGATTGAATGTTCTAAAAACGGCATTCATCAATATGTGAGCCTCGGAACTGGATTAGACACATTAGCACAGAGACTTGGTGACTCTCTTAATATGCAAATCTTCGAAATCGATGAAGAACCAACATTGAATTGGAAGGAAGGAAGATTAAAGGAACTTGGCCTATCAAAAGAGTTCCAGCACTTCGTTCCTGTCAACTTCATGAAGTCATCATGGTTCGATATACTTAAACAATCATCATTCAAACCTGATTCACCAGCTTTACTCACTTGTGTCGGTGTTACACTCTACCTTGATACAGCTGCTGTTAATGAGCTCCTCAAAAACTCATCGAATCTTGCAAAAGGCTCTAAAATTGTAATCGCCTTTTATTTACCAGAAGAAGCTCTTACAGGTGAAGATTTGAAGATCTTCCAGATGTCAAAGAGAGGTGCCGGCGCATCAGGCACGCCTTTCCTTAGCTTTTTCATGCCAAATGCAGTTTTGGATCTTGCCAAGCAATACGGCCTTAAGAACGCCAAGATTATCAACCGTGCAGACATGATTGAGTTATACTTCAAGGACAGAACAGATGAACTTATTCCAACAGAAGGTGAATTCTTCTTAGTCGCTGATGTTTAAGCAGAATGACTACAAATACCAACACATTCGATTTTGTAAACTTTTCCGTTCTAAATCAAAAATAATTCAAAATTATAAATATTTTAATAAAATGATTAAAAATCATTTGTATAATGAATAAATTTAATTAGAATAATTCATTGTCACTTGTATTTTAACATTAAAAGTATTAACTATAATTAAATAATATGTAGTGTAAAAATCATCATGTATGGCGTCATTATTGATAAAATACATGTTTAATAGTATTCATAAATAACAAAATAACAAAATAACAAAAATTGAATTAATATCCATAATCAGCGTAGCTTGTATATTTGTATTTGGTCGTTTTCTCTGGGATTTCTAGTTTATCTCTTCGTCGTGTGAAGTATTTAACTTGTGATGCAGTTGGTGATGATTTTGGTTTAATATCATCATCACTGTCTGATTCTTCAAGTTCTGTTACAAATTTCATGTTTAATGGTGTGTTGACCTTCTTAGGCTTTCTTTTATGGAAACTAGTCTGACTATTTGTAGATTCATCCAAAGCTTTTTGTTTTAACTGAGATGAAACCTTTCTTTCTTGCTCCTGCCAGTCTCTTGTCCTCCATGATGAGTTCTGACGTATTGGAACATCAAAATCATCAGAATCAAAAAATGATTCTTCCGTTTTTCGTGGAATTTCGAAAACTTCTGCTTGTACAGCCATTGATTCTTTCTTTTTAGGTCTTTGTGGTTCAGGAATCGGCTCAGGAACTGGAATTTCTTCTTTTTCTTCAACTTTTGCATTAGATTCTGTTGGATTTTTAATCATTCCTTCAATATCATTCTCATCATCATAAAAAATCAGCGTCATTAGGACTCTCCCACATCTCACGTGTGTGCTCACTGTATAGATATTAACCCATGAGTCGTGGAGAACAGTGCAAATTTTATTTTGTCTTTTTGCCATTTGAAGCTGAATATATCCAACACCGAGCAGTTCTCGCTGCCTTTCACCTTGAAAATCGTAAACTTCAATGACAGGAGTAAATTTATCGAAATCTAATCCTAAAGTATCGAGTTTGAAACCGGCATTGTATGTAGCTTCTTTAGAATCGAATGATATTGGTGTTGAAAGTTCTTGAAGTTGATCATGAAGACGCATAATCACATAAGTGCTTCTTTCGCCCTGTCTAGCACGTGGAAAGTCTGTTCCTTTATAAATGCAAACGATAGCATGTTCGTATTGAGCAAAATCTATAGCGAAAAAGTTAATCGGTTTTTCTGGCTTAAATGAATAATCTCGCGCGTTTTTGCTGTATGAAACAACGGGATGTAATGGTTTTTGCTCGCGTATTGGAGCTCTTGATAAATTTTTCTCTTCAAATTTTGAACGAATTGGAATTTTTGATATTTTCTGTTGACTTTTTGGAGATGATTTGCTATGATTTGATTTGTGTTCAAGAAATGAATCAATTTTTATAGACTCTATAGAAGAAATTTCGCTTATATCATTTAGATCGTTTTTATTTAAGACGATTTCTGAGTCACTCCCTGAACATGATGATGAATTCATTAAAATATCATCATCTTCATTCAGTTTTAGAAGTATTTTGTTAAGCCTCTCCTGTATTTGCTTAGTTTGTTTTCGAGTCATTTTTTTGAATAGGTAGACGTTTAAAAATGTGACATTTGACAATTTGTCAAAAATGTTTGTAAATTGTCAAAAATATCCTCATGCAATTCTAATTCTAATTATATATATATCTATTGTCGTGAACGAGTCATTAAGAGTCATTAAAGCAGTTAAATATCGAAAATAATATATACTAATAGCATAATTTATCAAAAAATAATTATATTTTTACTTAAAAACGTCTTTGTTGGCTTCAACAGGATGTAAAAAGTAAGAAAATCCAATTTTTACGCTGAAAAAACGACGTTAGATAGGTTTGCAACGCATTCATAGTGTTAATTTAGAAAGTGTTTGAGAAAACAGTTTAAGCTTTATAATGTATCACAGCTGCTTCATAGTCAGAAGCAGAATATCAAATATGTTATTACAACTAATATATTATCTATTATAATAAAGAAAAACGATGATGAATGATTGTGCCAAAAATACATTTTACATGACAAAAATATAGGACCGTAAACAAGATTTTGTGATTTTTTGGATGATGAACATATTAAAACAGAGCCAAAATATGGTAAACAAACCCATGCTGTATTGGCCAATTATGGAACCGAGCTACAGCTAACCAATTTAAGTGTTTAAGGCCATGTAAATTGTCAGAGACCAACTTTAATTGTCACTTTTAATGGTTTGAAGGGATTTTATTTTTTGTGAAGGTCTATTTTTTCATTGACCCACTAATATCGTATTTTTCCCCTTCTTTTATAGCCAACATAAACAGCAACAAAAAATTATAAACAGGGGATCACTCATTTTTGATTTTATAGATTTGAATCATCACTTCATTTTTCATGCTCGCAGCAGTCCAAAACAAGACATTCGGATTCGGAAAGTTCCTCGTTCGCGCCTTCTCAACAGCCCCAGAAGCTGAGTCAGATGCTGATAAGCTTTTCCACAGAGTTAACAAGATCCTCGAAGAAAAGGTTCGCCCATTCATCAAGCAAGATCATGGAGATATCGAACTTATCGATATCAAGAACGGCTGCATGATTGTTCAGCTCGAAGGCGCTTGCGAATCCTGCGGATGCAAGCATTCTACACTTTATAATGGCGTTCTTGGCACAGTTCAGGAAGAAATCCCAGAAATTACAAACATCCGCCAGAAGATGCCATTTGATGACTTCGAGTAAGCAAATTCAGTTTCATTATTTAATTACTTCTCTATAATATATTTAAATGTATCAAACTAAATTCTTCTATATTTTATTTGTTAGTCCATTATGTCGTATTTTCTTTTTTATATTATCAACTTTCCAATAGCAATATTTTCTTTGTTAGTGCTTTGAGGAAAGCATATATCTGATGGCTAATGAGCATTCATAGTACGTTCATGATAGTTATCAATTAGAAACGAATTCAGTTTGTGTTATAGTAACTTATATCACAGATGCAACATTTTGATCTACTAGATATCATTGAATGACAAATTTCGTGTAAAAATCAGTGAAACATTTATAATGAAAAATAATAAATTGGTAAAATCTTGAAAATGGATTTGATTTAGCCCCATCCATAATAATAAAAGGGTTTTGTTGATTTAAATTTTTCAAATTCTTTAAAAAAATTTGAAATTTTATAATATATTAAAATATTTTTTAAAAATTTAAATTTTCAACCTTTCGTAATATAAATCATCATAGTATTGTAATCAAAAATAACGCGTTAAAAATAAATTGATATGTAAACAACAAATTTTGTCATGTAAATATCCTTATTGTTTGGAAAATTTTTACAAATAGAGATCGGTTCAAATTATCATTTTTATAAACGAAACGAGCTAAGAATTTACGAGGTGGCCCAAAAGTCAGTTTTTATGAATAGCAATTTTTTGAAATTCGAAAAAACTGACATTTTATTGTTTCACAATTTTTACTTAATTTTGACCTTTGTTAGATGGGAATCAAAATCGAAAATTGTAAATAAAATTTGAAAAGTTTACGCAGAATGCTACATAGGCAGTATTCTAACAAGAAAACATCCTTAAGCTTATTCAAATCCAATCCACCAGCCGTGCGTCGCATCACCGGGCAGTTCAATGTGCCTCCTCCTTCACTTCCTAACAACACAGAAGAAAATACACCAAAAAAAGAGAGCGATAACCATCTTAGCTTGTTCGATTCGCCTATTGCTGACATGAGATTACCTCAGACAAGTCTTTTAAAGATGGATGTTTTCCGTAATTTAGATCCTGTACAGTTTGATGATATTCCAGCCCTTCCAAACGTTGAATCATCATCTTTCCAGCAAATATTTGAACAAAAGGTTGACGCTTGTTGCAAAATTTGTCCATTTGCCGATGAAATCGCAGAGAAAGAATCAATAGAACGAAAAACTACATATCTTAATGAGTTATACCGTTTATTTTTAGGCGCAATACCTCAATCTACGAAATTAACAGACAAAAACTTCGAAAGATTATATCAAATGGTAATGAGAAATATCGTACGCAGATTACCGACAATAGATCCACTAGCACTCGAAAATTATGATGTTTCCCCATTTACAGAACCATCATGGCCTCATATAAGCATCGCATATTCAATATTATTGAAAATTTTATTAGAATTCCCTAATGCTCCGTTTTTCGACTTTAAAACTCTATCCAACATATTAGTTGTAGCAGGAACAGCAGATGGACGCGAAAGACAGCAAATAATTTTGTTTATTACAAAATATGTTGCAAATTTTCAACAGTTTATAGACCCATTAGTCAGACAATTTGCTAATATTATTGAAAATTATTTAGATTCTACGCCAAATCCGTACATGATTTTAACAATACTCACAGCTTTTGTTCAAATTATCAAAGATCTCGGAGAAATTCCTCCATCTTTCAAAAGATTCTATCGATTCTATGTTGTACGTTTGTTGAGTGATATTAATCTACCGTTTTACGATCAAGTTATGGTTTCTCTCGTTGATTTATATTTGGAAGATGATTCTCGCAATTCTATTTGTATTGTCCACCAAATATTGAGACATTGGCCATATACAAAGCTAGCCAAGCAGTCGACATTTCTCTATCTGCTCATGAAATGCTTCCCAAGAATGCCGAACAAAGAAATTCAGCCAGTAATCACGCGAATCCTTCATATTATTGCGGATTCGACAGATTCAGAGTGTTATAGAGTTGCAGAAGCTGCTTTTCAGATGTGGACAACACATGGTTTTGATCGTATAATTAACGAGAACTTGAAACTCATAAATCAAGTATTCGCTTCTCATGTATACAATGCGAGAGAAAATCATTGGTCTCCTACAGTTAGAAATAATGCGAATTTCGTTTTATCAATTCTTCTCAAGAAGGATCCTAAATTTGGATCGAACCTCAACAATGAAACAGGGATAGACGATGCGGATTGTAAAAAATTAAGGTATTGGGTTTACATTGCTCGTGAAGCAGCAAAAATAGACCAATCAATTGACCTCTCCAAAAAATTAACAGAAATTACAAACGTTTGTACGCCAAGACCTGTTGGTCTTCGACAATGTTCAGGATATATTAAAAGAGCTCCTCGCCAAAGAGCAAATTCATGCTGTGTTGCGCCTTCATCTGCACCAAATAGAATTGTTCGGCCATTCGGAGCCCATTAATTTCATATATTTTTCGATTATTTTGTTTGAATATTATTGTTTTATGTTATTTGAAATAAAAGTCATATTGACTTAATGTCCGTGAATAATTTTATTCATTATTGCTTGATAAAAAAATAAGAATATTAAAAATAATTCGTTAATAAAAGCTTATTTCCTCCTTACAAGGAAATGATATGCAAGGAAGGCCGCACCAATGGCAGTAGCAGCACCAATAGCATAGTAAGTTACGTCTGAATCTTTTTCAGTATAAAGATTTCTAATTTTAGCAATGTGAAGGACAAACTGGTCTGCTGTCTGAATAGCAATCTTTAATGTTTTTGCTTTTCTTTTCTCTGGATCGTCTAAAACTTGGGCAGCAGCTTGATTCTGAAGGAGTTCATCCATAATTGCTTGGCATTCATCGCTTCCTTTATATCCCACTTTCTTTGAAATCATAATCACGTTTGTAATAGCTTCACAGAAATTTTCAACAAAAGCATCATCTGGATCTGTTTCCGTATAGCATGATTTTATGACTAACTCATAGCAATCAAGAGCCTCCATTATTTGGCCGTTCTTGTAGTACTTCTTGGCATCCGCAATCGGAATTTTGAGTCCTTCAAACATTATTGTTTTGATTTACAATTTTTTACTCAATTATTTTTTGACACTTCACTTTTGTTTCAAAAATAACGAATTTGTTATCTACCATTTTTAAGAAATAGCTCATCGAATATTGAACCAATATGCATGATGCCTCTTCTTCGTGTTACGATCTTTTTTCAAAATTTTCCCTTACGAAATAATAAATCTGACATGTAAATAATGTTTACAAAATAATTCATCTTTCAACTGACACGTAAATATTTTTTCTAATCACGAAAAAGTATATCTGACATATAAATAATATTTAGAAAATATTTTAATAGTAATTTTGACATGTAAATAAATCTGACATGTAAAGAAGATTTCAAAATCATAAATATAAACATGTCATGTAAATTTTGTTGTCAAAAAAAAAATAAATAAATAAAAATATATCGAACATGTAAATTAAATCTAAACTAACTACAACACAAATGAGATATCTATATAATATGCCAAGATAGATACATAACAGCAATCTGTACCAATGAGTATGTAGCATCATACATGAGTGCAGAACAAAATTACCCAAACTTTACTTCCTCGGTTGCATAACATATCCATTAATTATTTGACATGTAAAATAATTTTTGACAAAAACGATATATTTGATATTGGCAAGCGATCAACATTTGAGATGAATGATAGTCAGAAAATTTTTATGCTTCTTTATATAGAAAATCCATTGTTGATGATTCTTTGAAGCATAAATTATATCCACACAGAGCTCGGCGACCAAATTTTAAACCAAATTCTTCATTTGATGATGTAAGCGATCTGAACAAAGAATATCGTTACGAAATCATGGAGGTCGTCATCTAGATCAATATGAATATATTCCGCAGTACTAATTGTTTGTTTAATTAGAATATTTTTGATTAATTGATTCTTTATTCATTATGCTGTTTTCATATAGCAATCTAGATTTAATCTTTTAGTAAGAGAATATTTCTGTTTGTATTGAGTATGATAGATTTTGGTTAAAATTTAATATTTTTATTAATTGTAACAAACATTTATATGATAAAGATACGTGCTAATCGAAGTGGATATCTTTGTAATTATTGTCAACAAGCCATTTTCTATATTTATCGCAATCTTCAAATTCATTTGGAATATTTTTGTCACAATGTGGACACTTATGCGTTCTCAATCCATATTTTCTTCTCTTACTGATGAAAATGATAGACCAAACTTGCATAGGGGATAAATCAGGGGATTTCGGGAAAACAGCCCAAATAAAGTCTTGTGCTTGATCAACAGCATAATCTTTCATAACATCCGAGTTAATGTTTCGAATAACTCTGATATACATCTTTTTCCATATTCTTGAGATGTGTTTTGGCATTTCTGGCTTGACATTAGCAAGAACAAACTTCCAAAGCCTTGAACTGATTATGACAAACGATTTATGCGTGGCATCAATGATGTTGAAAATCTGAGTGCTGCATTTCCCTAAAGAAGAAATAATGATACTAAAATGTGATTTGAGAGGCTCCATTTGGATATCATGAATGATTATTTGTTTGATTTCTTGGAGTGATTCTTGTATAATATCAATTTCATTCATTAAATTTTTCATTGATTTTTTGTAAACTGCTTTACTCTTTGAAGCGCTTTTGAAACCTTTCTTAAGTTCCTTTGTACCTTTGACTCCTTTCATTTCTTTGACGTTTTTCGTGAATGATTTCAGAGAATCAGAATCTTTTCGTGCTTGGTTCATTTTTGAAGTAAAAGATATGAAGTTAATAAATGATTGTCTCGTCATAGAGAAGATATCATTCTCAATTGCCATTTTAATCACATAGAAAATCGAACTGAAAAGATGATATGTGGTAACAGTAGATAAAAACATATCGATCCAATAAAGAACATAGTAAGCTGCCTCTGGTTGTATACCAAGTTTCTTAAAAATAGGAACAATAAATTTAGCAGTGTAATTTCCGACAAAATGGAGAACTGCCTTTCTGAATGTCTTCAATTCGAGTTGTGAATGTTTAAAGTCGCAACGACGAATGATTTTATTGAGAATACAGTAGATTAAAACGAAGATTCCTGTTATAATGTTAGTATAGAATCCTCCAAAATAGTCAATGAACTTCAGTATATATTTGAGAATTCTATAGAATAGTTTGGGACTTCTCTTTATGTTTCTGTTAAAGAGAATAAAACGATCTTGAATATTAACAGTCAATTTAGTAAAATTTTGAAAAGTGACACTGATAGTTTTTTGACAAAGATTGCGAATTTCAATATCACAGCTCTTATAACTAAAAAGCGAGTTCTACCGAAAGCTCAATACGAGTTCCCCCAGTGTAACTTAGAGACCACTTTTTGCGAGCTTACATCACAACTCCATGCATCAGAATGAAATGCACAATTGTTATCACTCGAGATTTGACATGTAAAGTGTTCAAAATTCTCTGTGACTCATGGCTTCTGACAATAAGCACATTTTTGACTCGTAAATATGTTTTACGTGTCAAATTAAGAAACACTAGTTGAGAAAAAGTGCTAGGGAATGTTATACACTCGGGACTCCATATCAAAAATCGCCGGAATTGCATATGTAATTTCCGTCTTGTGAGGTCTCGCCTTAGCATTGCAGGAAGTATGTTAAACTAAAAAAGACAGCGCACTAAAATCAGAATACACAATTTCTGACATTTGTCAAAATTTCATCTGGATTAACAGTTGAAGTCTATTATCGTAGGTGATTAGAACTGAGCTAATCCAATGGGTAAACATAATAGTATACTATACACCCTAATAATATGAAAGAATTAAAACTTATTAATTTGATTTTCTTGTAGGTTTTTCGATATTAAAATTTTTGTCAAAAGGACATATTTCAAATTAAAAGTTATAAATCAACGTTATTACTTATGTAATGATATAATACACGAACAAATTTTTAATTAAAAAATACTTTGATTCGAATGCATATAACTGCACAGAATGTTATTCCATCAATATTAATTATTTGCATATATAATATTGTTGCTAAAAATTTATAAATTTTCTTTTAAAGAACGTTTAATTCATAAAATATAAATGTAGATTCATATTAATTCGATTTTTGAATAATATCCCAAATAGACGAGACTTGATTTTGAAGCACATGTTAATGAAAATTCACCTTATTTTTTAGCGATAATTTTGATAAGAAATCCAACGGTTGACATGAAAATTTCTTTTAAATGTTCTTTCTTTTCGCTTTTTCTTTTGCTATTTCAAATGCTATCCCATTCGATGAGTATGGAAACATTGATGTAAATAGATTCCTCTCAATGGATACTAGTGCCATGGAACCAACCTTCCAGACAATCCAGGAAGATGATGATGAAGACAAGTATCTTGATGGCAAGATTAATGCAGCTGTCACACTCACAAAAGGTGACTCGAATTCAACAACAGCTAAACGTACTCGTGAATATTATTTGTCTTCAATCACTGTTAATTTAGCCAACGGTGGTGTTGAATTTAGCAATAACTTTGCATTTGGTGCCGGAATCGCAACTGGTTCTGGAGGCGGCATGTTTGTATCATATTGCACTTTTCAAACAGAAGGTGGGACAGCAACTAATCAATTCAAATTCACAAACAATCAGGCCACTGTAGGAGGTGCGATATGCATCCTTGCATCTTCTGTTTGGTTATCAAACGGATATTTCGAAAGCAATACTGCTTACCGCTTCGGTGGCGCTCTTTATGTTCAAGGTGCATACGATAAAGACCATGTTGATACTAAAGTACTCGCTCCAAGTGTGAAATTCTACAACTATGATTCAACCTACAAGTTAAATAAAGGTCCAGAATATGGCGGTGCAATTTGCTTCTCCCTTGTCACAGAAGTATATATTGATAAGGCTACTATCAATGAGAATAAGGCAGCTTTTTGCGGAGCCGGCATTTATGCATGCAACACCGGCGGTATTAAAATTTATCAATCAACATTTACGAAAAACACACTTGATTACGTAGCAAATAATTTGCGTAATAAATATAATTTGAATAGTAAAACAATATTACATGATTTAATGCCTCCTTTCCAAAGTTCGCGCGGCGGAGGTGCTATTTGCTATGTTGCTGATGATGATAGTACAACTCCACTTATTCTTGCCACTGCTAAATGCTGTTTCGCAGGTAATGGAGCAGTGAAAGAACAATCTAGAGCAAACAACAATAATAATCCAAGTCCTGGTCATACCATTCTAGTTGATGGACATATCAATTGGATCTCAGAGAGTGATGGTATCGATAACAAAGTTCCTCAATATTATACCAAACAAATTGCTAATGCTAACGGTGCACAAGTTTACATTCGAAATAACGATCCACAAAAAGATTGTGCAACTGGTATTCAAGAGATTATTTCGGAATCAATAAACTTTTCAAATGCAAGTGAATCTAATACAGGAAATGGACAAACATCTTTAATTCCTGAACCTACAACATTCACATATGTTGCAACGCCTATTACTCGATTGCCTCGAAGGACGTCAAGCAGTTATAAGACTTACGGTCCAACACTTGACCCCAAGAGTTTTTCTTTCCATAGACAGACAACATATACATTCAACACTAAAATCCCGAGCCCTACTACACCAGTTTCAACACCTTCATCAACACCAAGTTCAACACCTTCTTCAACACCAAGTTCAACACCTTCTTCAACACCAAGCAGAACACCAAGTTCAACACCTTCATCAACACCAAGTTCAACACCTTCTTCAACACCAAGCAGAACACCAAGTTCAACACCTTCTTCAACACCAAGCAGAACACCAAGTTCAACACCTTCTTCCACACCAAGTAGAACACCAAGTTCAACACCTTCTTCAACACCAAGTAGTACACCTTCTTCAACACCAAGCAGAACACCAAGTTCAACACCTTCTTCAACGCCAAGCAGTACACCTTCTTCAACACCAAGCAGAACACCAAGCTCAACCCCAAGTTCGACACCTTCTTCAACACCAAGTAGTACACCTTCTTCAACACCAAGGTCAACTCCTTCTTCAACACCAAGCAGTACACCTTCTTCAACACCAAGTTCAACACCTTCTTCAACACCAAGCAGTACACCTTATTCGACACCAGGGCGAACTGTTAGTCCAACACGCTCCCTTATGCCAGGGTGGATAAATCCATCAAGACCACCACCTGAATACACCGGACCAGTGACAACAATTTCCATATCTACATGGAAAGAAATTAATATTAAAACCAATTCTACAATTATTCAATATGATAAAGACGGATCAAAAATCGAAATTGTAACTGAAATACCTACTGTGACATTCACCATTGCCGTTGAAAATGTTGAAATTATTGCTCCAGAAGATGGATATAAGCCTGAAAAGAAGAACATGCTCCCAATCATTATCGGCGCTGCAGTAGGAGGCCTTATCTTGATTATCATTATCGCTATTCTCGTTTGGTATCTCAGTGGCAGGAATCGTAATGAGTCTTCAAGTGAAACATGCATTGAAATGGCCGAAGAAACAGTTATGCAGGTGCCAGACAGTTCCACAGCACCAGTTACTAATGA
>MRSU01003416.1:0-23981 GCA_008369845.1 Trichomonas gallinae | reverse complement strand
TCTTACCACCATCTAACTAATAATCGTTTTCCCCTCAAATTATTTGGGGGGACTGCAAACTGTGGCAAAACTGGGTATATTAAAAATTATAGATTTTTCTGAATAAAACTTAGACAATTTATCGGTGTATATTTTTAATTCCTATAAGCCTTGTATTAATAAAACAAAAATATCAGACAATTATCTCAAATATACTTGCAATAAAAATAGTCAAGAGAGTATTGTATGACGTTTATCTCCAGAGTGGAATGTTAAACATCATCAATACTTCTAGTAGTCAAAGATTTGTACATGCTGAATAATATTGCCTAAACGTGAGTGCATGTTTATGAAGTTATTAGCAAAAATTTCATAACTCCAAAGATCCCAGACAAAAATCTTAGTAAACTAAATATTTTACTTATATATATGGTAGAAGTATTAAGGTTCATTAGGAAGTTTACTGCAAGTGCATTTATTATCTCAATTTTTTGTCTTTACACATCAAATCGTTTTCCTCAAACTATGCTATAAATCTTTTTAAATCGAGTTTTCATAATATGCTACACCTAAGCAATCCATTCCAATTTGTTTTCATGATTTTTCATCATCGAGAATTTATTCAAATTCCAAATATGTTTTTTTGTCTTTATTATACTGTTTTCCTGACATATATGGTTAAAATAAGGTTCACATAAAGTTATTTTCAACAAAGTTTGAGTTTTTTCATTACTACAAAAATATTGGTCTTTCTTAATTTATAGAATTGAAATATATTCTTCACATAAATCTTATTAAGGATTTTATATCCTAAAACTAAATAATTAGAAATAAATTATACGAGATTTAAATAGAATCGAAATAGATAAAGCTTTATAAAACAATTAATCTTCCATCTTCTGTAGCTGCAAGGATTAACCTTCCTGAGTCGATTGTAGTCAATAATATAATTGGTGAAGATAATTCGAAGGAAGCCATCTCAGTGTAGAGAGGAGACTTGAGAAGTGTGATACCCTTCTTGTCTGAGAATGCTATGATGTGTCCACCATCGCTGTCAACGAACATTGTGCATGCGTTAACTGCTGCGTCTCTTGTTATCTTCCAAGAAGTCTCAAGGTTTATATCTAAGACAGTCAAAACGTTTTCTTCGCCAACGACAGAGTTGACGAGGGAAAACCCATCGTCGCAGACAGTGATGCTTGTTGGGACACCTTCAACGAATGTGGATCTAATACTGGAGCCATCGATTCCGATTGTTGTAATTCTTCCATCATTGGAGGCGGAAACAACGCAAGAAGCAGCTTCAGAGATAAAAACGCAGACAATTTTAGATGAGTGCCTAGAGTTGAAGAAGACTGGCTCTGAGAACTGGTTCGATGCTGGCCATAGGCAAACCGTGCAATCTTCTGAACCAGTCACGAAGTAGTTTTGAGAAGAAGATATGCATGTGATTGGCTTCGTGTGGATTCTCGATGTCCAGAGACATTTCGTACCTTTGTTTGTTGCCAATGCATTGTTGTCAACAACAGTGAAGCATGCATCGTAGCAAGGAGCGAAAACTGTTAAGTTTGATGTCGTTGTGCTGACAAATGGCGGGCAATGGTTTTTGTGCTGGATGCTGTTGTTTGTTTGTTCTTGAGGAAGAGAACATAACTGGAATGGGAATGCATTCTTTGAGAGTTCTTTGCATGAATCTTGTGCGAGCTTGAATCTCATGATTGTTCCGCAGCTGAGTGTGACTGCGATAACTTGGTTAGTGATGTCCAAAGAAACAGGCTTAGAGCCAAGCTGTGGAGTGATTCCGATTGGATGTGAAGGTGAATACAAAGGTCTGAGCATCTCCTTTGTTTGCGGATGAGGAGATGTGAATAACTGAGCTGGAGCCTGACCGAAGCAAAGAGCATATTCTTGGATGAACTTGAGTTCTGACTGATCCTTGAGAACTTTTGGTGTGATTGCTGTCTCGAAGAAGTAAGGTGAGAAAATGTTCAAAACTTTCTCTGCTTCTTCGCCTCTTGTTTGATAGCCGAAAATCAAGTCGATCCATCTGTGGAGATTTGCTCTAACGAATGGACTTTCGAGAGCTGCTCGGTTCTTCTGGACGAAGTCGTGCGGAGACTTTGCCCATGGTGGGAGTTCGACGTCGCCGTTGTGAGGAAGGTTCTTTCCCAAGTCGAAGCCGTTCGAGTTCAAAAGGAAATCAGGGAAGTAGAAGAACTCTGGGATCAACTCTCTGAAGTCCATTGCTGTCATGTTTACGCTATCCCATGCCTTAGGAATGCTGTTGAAGAGTCTGTCCGTGTGATCAAATCTGCCTGATTGAAGCTCAATGTGCAATGAAGTGAATGGCTCCAATCTCAGCAAATAACCAATGACGACAGCAGATGATGAGTAGAATGAGCCGTAGAGATATTTCATCGGTGAATCCTTTGGCTCGCCATTGTATCTCTCCAAAAGTGGTTCCAGTCTTCTTTTGTCCATTGCACCAATTGGAAGGCTAAGATCTCTGTAGACATTCGGGTTGTTCAAGTCGAGTTCCTGGCTTGTGTAGTCCTTCAAGACCCATGGAAAGACTGGATACTGAGCGAGATCGTTGTATGTTCTTCCTGAATAAATGTTGAGGAGCATCAAGTAGTCGAAATTCGAAAGGTCACCTTTCTGCCACCTCCTTGTTGCATCTTTGAGGTAAGGAGTGATTTCTGTCTGCGACATCTGAAGGATTTTGATGTTTGAGAGTTTCAATGTCTTCAATGCCTTCAAGAAGTCACTTCTCTGGTTGCCCATGAAGTCGAGGAATCTCGCGCGTCCATCTGATGTGAATACTTCAATAGCTGTGTCGACAAGCAAATATTTCCTCAGGAAAACGTTTGTAATTGTGTTCAATGGAATTTTGAAGTATTTCGGTTTATCTGGTGAGCCTTCGAATGTCAAGTTTGTGACAGACATGATGATGACACCTGTGTAAACGCATTTGTTTGTAACCAAATTTCCGCGCATCTTGAGAATAACGTTGTCTTGATGTGTAGATTGTGCTTCGATAGCAGCTGATTCTTCTGAAACGTCAGCATCCATAGAAATTACACTGCTGTCGCCGTCGAATTCTGACTTCGCAAGATTCTTGAGATGTTCTTTGTATTGTTTCTCAGCGTCTTCGAATTTGCCGACATCTCTCATGATACTTGCGTCTTTGTGGTCTGTGAACGAATAGTTTACCCGCATTCTTGGTCTTGTATATGACAAGCTCATCCTTGGATCGACTTTGTAGTGAAATACTTGCTTCGAGTTTGGTGGAGACCATGGGCCATTTTCGCCGGAGAAATATCTCCAAATTACTCTGTATTCTTTACCTGCTTGTAAATGTCTGTTTCTGTATTGAGCAGCGAATTCGAACAACTGATAATGAATCTGCTGGTTCATCTGTGCCAATTTCGTTCTTGAATCGAAGACATTCAAGTTCGCGAAATGGCTAGAGAACTTTTCGTTTTGGTTTGCGAGTGATACTAATGATCTCTGTGTTGCCTTGCTGAGCTTGTCCGTGTACCAGACCATTTCGTTTTCAATGGCAATTGATTTCTCAATGAGAGAGTGGATATATATGTGTCTGTCGATTGTCAACATTTGAGTGATTTCTTCCAAAGTTTTCATGCCTGTTAATTCTTCGATTTGCTTCTTGAAATCTTTAGTTTCTTGTACCAAAATCATAGAAGCATGAGAATTGTAGCCAGAAAACTCTGCGCATTTATACAAGCCATTGAATAATATAGCCATAGCATCAGCAACACTACCCGTTGGTTTCTTGCTTTGCGCGAACAAATTATTTAATGGTCCGATGTCCATTGAAAACGCTTGGACATAATATGGCATTGATAACGCAAATGAAAGTGTATAAGCATAGATTGTTATTGGATGCATGCATCTATCAATGTTCATGTTGACCTTCGTTGATAACAAAGGTGTCAATGACAATGACTTCAAGAAAAGTGATGCAATTGATACATCATCCCATCTATACTGTCCTTCAACTTCTTCTATTCTTGCTCCGAAAACGCATTTAATTGTTGGTGGAGTTCCTGATAATTTAATTCTGTGTAGATCCTGGAAACTTGCATTAGTTTCTTTCGCTGGCTTAGGAATAGAATTAAAGTACTTATCTGAGTCTGGGATGATGAACATGAACTCGAAGACCATCTTGAAAACAGAGTAAATGAATCCCAGTGTCATTTGTGTCTGTCCTTTTCCTTGCAACAAAATCTGGTTCATGAAATTATTGTAAATGTATCTCAAAATGTGAGAATAATCATTGCCTGTTCTAGCTGAGAACAAGTAAATGATGTTTGACAACTGGTTGAGCATATCTGGGAATCTCGCGTAGAGTCTTGTCAAGCAGCCGAGGCAGAAATTGCATGAAGGATCTGGATCGACATTCTTGTTTGGAAGCCTGTGGATAATGTATTGAATGAAGACATGATCAAGCATGTTTAATGAGCTCAACTCTGCGTCTGTAGCATTAATAAAGGCGTTGTCAATAGCCAAGAAGTATGGGCATGCATCTGATGACTTGAGATCGCATAATGACTGAACTAAAATCGGAAGCATGAATAACCTTGAGAAAGTGAACCTCATGTTTGGCTGATAACCAGTTGCGACAGATAAATTCGGAATAAACTGGTGTTCTTGCATGTTGAACAAACCGAATGTGTACCCAGCGCAAACATCGGCGAACACTGTTGTGCTGTTTTGCATGTTAATTGTTGAAATGATTCCGTGGATCCACTCTTCACGCTGGAAAGGTGACAACAAATTTTCGCTGTCCTGTGGATTCCTTTCTAAGACTAAAATGAAAATGTGGATGCACATTGCTCTGATTCTATCATTCTTTGACAATAACAATGAGAAGAAGGAATCGAACTTGAATTTCTTTCTCATTGTTGAAAGCATGACCGAGTTATTCGTTCTGATCATGTAAGCGATTGTAAACAAGGTATCGAATGTCAAATCCTCATCATCCAAGTCGAATGCCATGACGCACAATCTCTCAGCATCATCAACAGTGAACAATGTTTGAGAAACTTTGTAACCGAGATCTCTAATTGGATTCCTAACTGTTCTGATGTTCGTCGGTCTTTGTCCGTCTATTTGTTTGGTGGCGTTGTTGATCTTTGGTTTGTCGAACAAGCAAATTTCTGGGTTAGTGTATTTAGACCAAAGACAGACGCGCATCAAAGAAAGGATCTTCGAGAAAGACATGGACATCGCCAAGAATCTCTTAGTATCCGGATCCATCATGTCAAATAAATTGCTCATTGTTGTGTAAACAGCCTGGTGGACGTTTTCTGGCGCGTAAATCCATAATTCGACGTTTAAGAAAATCGCATCAATCATCTGCACCATAAGTGGCTTGTGGATGAGGTCAAGGAATAACTGTCTCAAGGCGCTGACAACTTGTAAACTCAAGTGCTGTGTTGTTGCTCTGCCGATCAAATAAGCTAAAATGTAGAAACCATTATATTGCTCGAACTCAACTTGATTTCTGTAATTATCTCTTAACGAAATAGACAAAATCTGCAACAAGAATGGAAGATAGCTTGGATCAATTGTGTATTCTGGTGATTTGCCTTCAGGTGGTTGGAAAGGTTGATCGATTTGAGCAAAAAGTGGCAACAAAGCTGACATGCCACCAATTTGGTACAATGTTCTCTTGACTTTGTGTGAAGCACCGAATGATTGGCCTGTGACATCGAGTAAAAGTGGAACTCTCTGCGATAAGTTGATTATTCTGTCTTTATATGAAACACTCGCATCGAAAAGGAAAAGTGGATCTTTCTGGAAGCTGAACAATTTCGCGAAATATGATGGGAAGATACTTGACTCGCTCGGTGCAAATGCTGTTGTCATGTCTCTTGGGAAATCAGACAATAAATTGATCTGCTCTCTTGTCAAAGCTGAATCGAAGAAAATGAATGAGCCGAGCATGCAATTCAAGTTCCTGCAGATTGTTCCATTAACAATTTCTCCTTTCAGTGAGATTGGCGGAGATTGGAATGTTGCCTGCTCCTTTCCGTGCACAAATAACCTGACTATCTTCTTTTCGAAGATGATTGCGAGCTTTGTCCACATGTTTTCTTGGAACTGGTAGTTGAATTCGCCGTTCAAAACTTTCGAGCCTTGCTTGATCTCGAAGAATAACCTTTGGTTGAAGTAGATGACTCTTATTGAATTGTCGTCGCTTGTCTTGAACATGATGATGTCACCTGGTGTATGTTGAGGTCCAGTGAAGTTTAAATCGCAGAAAAGTGTCATCTCGCTAATCTTTAAATGCTCGCACTTCAGTGTTTGAAGCATATCATTGCCTCCTCTGAATCTAAATATAGAAACAGGTGCATCATAAGGATTCTGGAAGATAGAATATAAAGATCTGAGCATTTCGAAGGAGTAAAATGGTCTGAAGTTTCCAGGAAGTGATGTGAAATTCTGGAACAATAGTTTTAGATCTTTACCTTTCATAGAGTGGCCAGCCAAAATGTTGAATAAGTCGTTGGCAGCCTCGAAGCTCTGATCCATCTGCCTCTTTGTTCTGAATGTTGAAATATATCTAAGCAAATGACTCATCAAGTCAGACATGTTGACTTCTCTGACGCTCGCCTCATCCAACTCGCAGCACTGCTTCACATACAACATGAACCATGTTAGCGTGTCAGGATACTTAAGGAGAAGAGTGAAAATGAGAGGAAGTGGCATGCCGTTCATAATCGGATAAGGAGCTTTTGGCAATTTCTTTTCACCAAAGACAATGTCCCATAATCTTGCGAGTAAATCTAAATTGAGTTGATCTTGGAAGAATAAATCGAAAACTGGAGAAAGCTTAGTAAATAAATCCGCTTCAGCGATATAAGCTTTCATTTCTCCTTTGACAGTTGAGAAGACTCTGAAGATTTCAAGCAGACATAACATGTTTTTCTGGTCTTTTGTGTCGTAAACGAAATTTGCCAAAACATCAATGAAACCATGATTCAAGAAAGCAATGGCGAGCTGACTTGTATTAAGAGGAACTGCCTGAGAAATCATTTGCAATAAAGCATGGCCCATTTCAATGTAAAGTCCGCCTTTCTTCGTCGAGTTGATGAACTCTGTCTCGAAGAACTTGAAGAGTGAATTGAGGTTTCTTTGTGTAGCGACGACAGACACCAAAACATTGACTGTTTGAGTGAGAGCCCAAGAAGAAACGTTTGGCTCGAATATCATCTGTGTCAAGGCGTGAATGAAAACGCTGCTGTTGAAGTAAATAGACTTGAAATCACTGTATTTGTTGATCGTGTCAATAAATGCGAAGAGTGATAATCTTGATTCTTCAATTACTTTCAAGCAGTCTGAGTCCAAATTGCTTAAGTGCATCAATCTTAATTGCAATAAAGCTCCAGCGAGAGTGTGATCGTATGATATCATTCTCATAGCTCTGGCAGCTAGAGGAACCGAAACGAAGCATGTGTATAAAACAGCGTTCATTATAAATGGTGTGTTTCTCAATTCGATTAAATCTTGGAAGAAGAAATTCAGCAGATCGCAAACGAAGTATGGATCGCGTGGACCTTTAGATAACATGTATGGGAATATCGCGTAAGTGAATGCTTGCATTTCTTTCGTCGGGCAGTCCAAAAATGACGTCTTGAGTAGATACGTGAAGAAGTCTCCTTCATACATAGCTGTAAGAGAAGTATTTAGATCTCTCGAATAGAAGAAAGCTGTCCAAACACCACAGAAGTATGCAATTCTAGCGGATTTCTTTGTCCTAATCAATGGCCTCATGAGCTTCATGTGGATATATGATGTGTGTTCTTCTGTTTGTGCAGAACAAAGTCTTCGGACGATTTTCAACAAAAAATCTGTTTCTTGGTCCAGCTGATATTTTTGGTAAAGACTTGGTGTTGGAGGAGTTTTGCCTATAAACATCTTCTCGTTTATTGTGCCAACTGGAACCATTTGGTTGAATGTATTTTCCGTAATAATCGTATTTTCATCCAAAGTGCCTTCTGACTTGTACTCGACCTTAGAAGGTGCTGTAGTTTCAGTTAATACTGGTAATATCGAGCTTTCGATAATTTCTATCATGAAAGAAATGATTATTTTAATATTTTTGTCATCGAAAATGAATCTTATCGTCATTGGACACTTATTAACGACTTCTGCCATTGTCTGGAAGACAAAAAGTCTTGTATTTCTTGTGAGTTTCTCGTCTTTTATGAAATTTAAAAGATGATCAATTAAATTGAAGTAATTGAAGTTCTCATTACCTTCTAAACTTGAAGATATCTGTAAGAAACGCAAGATTTGCAGGAAAAAATCGTGATGTTTTTGTTCATAAATATTTTCGGGAGAAAACGAGAAAAGAACATTCAAATAGTAGTTCTGGAAGTAGAATATTGCATGTGGATCAATGGATGGGCTTTTCGAACAAAAATTAGCCGCTAACATTAATAAGTTAAGTAATGTTCTGTTTTTTTCTTCGAAAAGATTAATTTCTCTGTACTTAGATGCTATTGTGAAAAGAGCAATAGCGAATGCGGCTGAAGAAATAGGTAATAACTGTGGAGCTTGATTAATGTTCGAAAATAATACGTAAGCACATTGATAAATCATGTCGTATATTTGCATATCCTGTAATTTGAATATCTGTAGTGATAATCCTGAAATCGCGAATAATTTCTGAATTGCTAAAATTATATCATTTTGCATTGGCGCTAAAATCACGTCTTTGAAGTTGAAGAAGAGTGATAATACGTCCATTTGGTTTAATTCGGGATGATCATTCAAAAATTGCTTAATTAATCGAACATCGTACATTAATAAGTCGTTTTGAGCATTACTATGCATAGAAAACGCGTTAATGCACTGATCTATGATATACGGTGATATATCAAGGTGGAATGAGCTAAAAAATGTGGGAGAAAAGAAAGGATTCGACATAATAAACGATAGAAAATTTATAAAAAATATCATCGGGATTTTGATCTCAATTCGTTTTTACGGGATTTTTATGACCTTTGACATAAATTAAGCATTTTTGCCGTTGAAATTTCACGTTATTTTGAGATTTCAAAAATTTACTAATATTTTCAATTTTTGGCTTATCTTTGAATATTAGATATGGATATTATGATTTTCCATTCATTTCAAGTTTCCAATACCATTGTTTATTGAATTCATAAATATTATTTCTATTTTTGACTTTTATCTGAATGATATATCAAGTTATAAGATTTTTCTAACTAAACCAAGTTTCCAATATCACTGTTTATTCCTATGTAGTCTTAGCGTCTCCGTTATCCAAAGATTCATTCTTTTTTGGCGGTTCTGTGATCAAGAAGTATCCGAAAACTGAGCTAGTGCAAGAAATGATAGAGATAAGAATTGATGTCCACATGAGACCAATTCCGTTCTTGCGATGTCCGTTTTCATCAGTTGTACCCTTGAGCCATCCTAACGATGAGAAGCAGTAAAGTGGTCTTCTGCCAAGCCAGTAGACGAGTAGACCTGAAACTAAAACTGCGACGAGTTGTGCACATACGGAAATTATTGAAGCATGCTCTATAAATGTAACTTTATGAAGAATCGAAATGCATCTTGAGCGCAATCTCATTGTTGTAATATGAATCACACAAATATGCATTGCTATGATATTGATATAGGTGAAAAATTCATTGGAACAATAGAAATGATGCACATAAAAAACTCAATGTTTATATCTCTGACTAATGATATATGGTCTTTTTTATTTTGCAAATATTACACATAATTTATTATATAGTCATTTGCCTTAATTGTATTTGCTAAAAACATTAATCTCTGCACAAAATCAAAATAATAAAGAAAATACAAAATTATTTAATATTAATTTTCATTTGGATTGGAAATAAAATTTTGATCCATTTTCCGACCAGGCTGGTGCAGAATCTTATTTTTTATTTTTTTTGCACAAACCAGACATTTTTTAAACAATAATAAAAAATCACATTAATTCTGTTTTTCTATCAATAACAGAATCAGCAGCCAAGGCTCGTGCCATACTAGCCAATAATATGGTGAAGGTCCTCGCCATAGAATAACCTTTGGCGGAAAAATTAAGTTGAATAAATTAGGTTTCATTATTATAATAAATTTTTTTTGGAAAATTTACCATTGTTTTAGCTTATCGGAATTTACACATGGTGTTGTTGACCAAGGTTATTGGTTCGATTGAGGTGATTTATCATCACATTTTTTGTTCAAATCAGCATCACATTTGACTAGAATGCCTACGGCCTTTGTATATTCAACAATTATTGCATTGATATAAGCCATTAATATCATCATTCTGAAGTAATAATTCAAGCCCACGAATATTAGCTAAATTAATGCACTGACACGCTTCAAACTATAGCCGTGGGCAAAAAGTTCTTCTCAGCCAAAAGTAGAATTTGTCTCTTCAATAGCGTAGTAAAGTAAACTTTTTGGTGTAGCTCGTGAAATTGGATCATCACTTCCGAACATTAGCCTGGTGAATTTTTGACGAATGTCGGATTTTGGGTGTCAGCACTTTTTATTTTCATTCAGGCATAGTATACAAGTTCTATTTTCACATAAAAATCCTATATCTTTTTGCCAACAGTGGATGGATGACAGAAATTTTTTTTTTTTGGCTCTAAAAACCTCTCAACCAAATGACTGATATACTGATTATGTGACAGATCCATGTGAAAAGCTCTTGCAATCCTAAAATGGCCAGTTCATTTGTAAACTACCAATTTCTGACCTTTGTCAAAATTTTTTATGTGTATAATTGATATCTATAAATGTAAATGTATACAAATATTATTAATTATTTTGAGATATTTACATTTACAACTTTTCAATAATCATTGATAATGTACTATAATTGATAAGAAACAAACGATTATTTTAAATTCAATTGAATTTTTAATCAATTAAAATTATTATATATTATATATATCAACAAAAAATAACATATAATTAAATTCTGAAATCCTGAATCTAAATAAACAATAATGCATATAATAAATACTATCACGTGATTGTCTGCTCAAAAACCATTGCACAAAAATTCAAACAAAAATTGCTGAACGATTATTTTATATTGAATTTTTTTTGAGAACAACAAAATAATCGATCTAATTTGTGTTATATTATAAATCTATGAATTTTAAATTTTCTATAAGCACGTTAAATTTTTTTAATTTCAAAATTATGGGTTGGTATATCAATATACGTAATTTTCCCAAAATTTTTACCCTTTTAAAAGTTTACATAATAAATTTTCATGCTATTTCTATTTTTTTTATTCATCGATAGTTGGTCAGCGCCAAAACGCACCAGACCGCCGCCTACACCCACAAGGTCGATAAATACATTGCCTGTAAAGATATCCGGCTCAATTATCATTCCTCTATTAATCATATTAGCGATAATTGCATCAATTCTGTTTTTCTTCATCAAGAAAAAGGCAGCTACACAAGAACTAGTTGATGATCAAAAAGATAATTCTGGTTCTTTGACTCCAGATACAATTACAGAACAAAATGATGAGGTACCATTAGTACCAATCACGCGCACGAGATCAAATACACCAAGAAAACAACAACCACCCGAGATTTTACCTCTTATTCAAAATGAAAAAGAATATTCATATTCATATTCTTATTATGAAGAAGAGGAAGATTACTATGATAGCGAAAGCGAAATTAAAATCATACGGAAGCTCAAACCTGATGCCAATGATGATTCATCGTCAGATTCCTTAATATCTCTGGCAAAGGTCACGTGCGACCTTTGATTATACATTGTTATTTTATATGTTGTTTGTTATTAAATACTATGTTTGCCAAATCCCTTGTTATTAAAAATAGATATTTTCAAATTTCAAATTTTTATTTTATTGCGAAATAGATATTTTTAATATATGAATCATACACATTTATCATTTTTAGAATCAGATCCATGTATAAAACATCTTGAAAACAATTCTAAACTTTCAAATTTCATTATTTTAATGACATAGTCTAGAATTTTAATTACACCATTTGAAATCACTAATTTAAAGCCTAATTAGCATATATTTCATCTTCTTGCTGCTTAATGTGAAAATATCAAATAAACAAAAGAATTAATTCTTTTTATTAATAAACAATCTGGCAATGCAATCATTTGGTGATACATAATAAAAAAATACACTCAATTTGTTCTATTTTTTAAATGTCATAATTTCAATAATATTATCAATGTCAATCATATGTTTTCTCATGTGTTTTAAATATCATAACATGAATAAAAACGAAATGATTAAAACAACAAATTACAAACAAACAAGTTTTATGAGCTAATATAATAATTAGAGTATTCAGACTGGCTGACTGTAATAGTGAAAGAATAGAAAGAGTCTTCATCAGTGGAATAAACGTTATCTGATTGTATAATGGTTCTTTTAACTGTGAAAGCGCTTCTAATGAGATTTAACACAGTTAAAACTATTACTACAATGAGAATGATTGTTCCACTGGTGATATTAACTACTTTTTTTACATATCCAACAACATGTGGAACGAATTCTGTTGGTAATGGTGGCTGTGTTTCTTTAATAGCAATTTTGATGGGATTTGGATCATAAGGAAGACCAGCATAACCATCAAAATATGGAGATTGAGTGGGTTTAACAGTCCATCTTGGTGTAGGAACATAAATTAAAGATTTGATATTTTTTGAAGTGGTTTCTTGAGGAGTATTGATTGGAGTCTCTGCATATAATTCTATAGATGCTGTAGAAATTGGTGTCTCGTATGGTGTTGCCGGTGAAATTATTATTGATGAAATATATTTTGGAGTTTCTGTTAAGATTATTGATGGAGTAGAACTAGGAGTATCATATGGTGTAGATTCTGGTGTTTTATATGGTGTTGTCGAAGGTGTTATTGATGGAGTAAATTTTGGGGATTCTGATGGAGTTATCGATGTAGTAATGCTTGGTGTATCATGTGGTGTAGATTCTGGGGTATTAATCGGTGTTATCATTGGAGAATTAAATGGAGAGTTTGAAGGCGTTTTAGCTGGCGTAGATGCAGGAGTTTCGTATGGAGTATTGAGTGGTGTTGATGCTGGTGTTAAATATGGAGTATTTAATGGAGTAAAATTTGGTGTTGGTTCCAAAGTTGGATTTGGGATCTGAAAGAATGGTGGAATGATATTAGAGTTGTCACCACGTCGACCAAGGAAGTTAATTTGCAAATCTGGAATTTTATCATAATTTCCTAAAGATAATTGAACAAAGACAACATCTGTGTCTTTTCCTCCTACAGATGCTGGACATGAGTAGTTTTCGCCTTTAGATACTGTATACCATTCATTTGATGCTTCGTTGTGAACTTTAACTGAGTTTGGAGAGTTCATTCCATTATATATGTATGCAGATATCGTAACTGATGCTATTACAAAGCAACGGTTAGTGTTTGGATATATAGGATCAATAATTTTTGGATAATGTTGAATTAAATTTACATAAACATTAGGCTGATTAAACACTTGCAATCCATTTTCGCATCCAGTGAAGCCTGATATAGCATAAATATATGTGTTCTTTGATGGCAATGAAACAGAAAGTTCAACATATGGATCAGTAATAAATAGGAACTGGTTATCCGCTGTATTTATAGTTGTACTTGTAAGATCATTAGAATTTGATCCTTTCTTTAATTCAAAAGTCACTCCAGGATCATAAAAATAGAAAAATGTCGGTGATGTATAATTTGCAATCCATGTATACGAAGCAAACATATATAGATCGTATTGTCTGATTAGAGGAGTAAGATAGGATGTTGTGGAACCTATCAAACTCGTGAAAACAAAGAACATCAATTTGAAGTGTTTTTCTTTTAACCAAAAAATCATTAAATATTGATCAAATACATGTGTAAATGCTATTTCTGCTTGGCCATTTTTCTAGGTTTTGAAATTCAATTTTTTTGAGAGCTTACAGTTTGTTTATGAAAAAAGAATGAAAGAAAACATTTAATTACAACACAATGCAATAGAAAAACACAACAAAACAAATCATATTTGGAAAATTCGAATTGAAATTTCATTTCTTTTTCGCTAAATCATAAAATTATACAATGTTGCATGTGAAAGTTATTATAATATGAAAAAAAAATTTCTATAGTGATCAAGTGAAGGAAAAACGATCTTGAAATACATGAAACATTAGTATATAATAAAAAATTGAAGTGGTAATTATTTGTGTACCGATAATATTAATATTATTGTGGATAGAATATTTTTGTGTGCTTCGATTTGAAAAGTATCCACAAAATTCATTAAAACGTAAAAATCATTATAATCACTAAATTCTTCATAGTAATACAGATCTTTTTAAGCCATTGATTATTAAAGCAATTATTTTTTCAAATGATTTCTCAATTAAATTGAGTACTCGATTTTTCAGCCAGTAGATAGAGATGTTGTTACAACGATATTATAAATATGAGTGGGTTCTCATTTGTTTCATACAGTTTTAGGAGAAGCCAATTTTAAAGAATTACAATATAGATGATGGATATCAATTATATTCGATAATGTAATTTGATTTATTTTGAAAAGTGACATTACTGAACAATTTTGATTAAATTCGTTCTATGCAGAGAATGACAACGTACGGAAGCCAGTTTCATCTTATATTCGCAAAAAATGGTGGATGTCAAGAAAATTGTCGTCAAACATTTCGTTAAACATGAGCTGCTCATTTACTCGATATTATCATGAGTTATATATTGCAATAATATGCATAATTTATCTTGTTTCTATTATATTGATCTGGTTTAGATTTTAATTTTCATTTTTAGCCACGAAATCACATGTTTTTACGTGATAAATACATTATAAATATGTATATAAGAATTCAAAAATCAATGTGGATGCAATTTTTAAGCTATATTTATATCTGCTGATGAAAAATTCTGATGCTAAACAGTTAGAATGAGAATTATTTGCATATTATCTTTTATCTCATATATATTCTACTATGGGTAATTTCATTAAAGCAAAATTATTAAACAGTGATAGTTTAAATATATGTATAATACAAATTTAACAATAAATCAAAAATGAGATCCTAAAGTCTTACTTCCAAGACCAACGAGGTTTGGCGCAGGTGATGTAACGTAGTATGTCATCTGCTTTCCTTTGCCCTTCAAGTATGTTTCACCTCTCTGAACAACCTCAAATATTGTTCCTTTGATTAAATCAGCAGTCGACTGAGAAATGTGGACTTTGTTTACATCAGAAGTTGACTGAAGACGTGCAGCAACATTAATTGGGTCGCCGATAATGTCGAACACAGGTTTATCTGTTCCCAAAACACCAGCAATGACAGGGCCTCCGCTATTGATTCCGACTCTGATCTGTAGATTTGCTTCTAGCTTTATGTTGACTTCATCCAAAATGTAAACGCAATCGAGACCAAAGTTGACTGTCTGCTCAGCATGAGATTCAGGTGGAGAATCAGGGTGGAACAAACCAGAGGCTGCCATATAAATATCACCAATTAGTTTGATTTTCTGCAGCATGTTGTATTTGGCAGCAATTTTGTCGATGCAAGCGAAATACAATGAAAGGTTCGCCATAATGTCCTGAGGTGTCAAGCTTTGTGCATATTCTGAGAACTTGTTAATATCAATGAAGATAATTGTTGCTGATGGGACAACGAAAGAAATGTCTTTTTCACCTCTGTTCAATTGAACAACAATGTCTCTTGGCAATATCTGGTAAAGAAGCTTTTCTGACTTAGCTTTAGCTTCTTCCGCTGCTTTCTTTTGGTTAACTAAGTTTGTTTGATCACTCAGCAAGAAAACAAACGAGTTAACAGCATCATCATTATCTTTCTTCATTCCGATGATTGCGCAGTGTACCGGAACTTCATTCATGCTATCTGACATAGCCATATATTGATCTTCATAGAATGCAGAGCTCTGGCCGGATCTCATCTGCTCAATTTTCGCTTCGATCTTTTCTTTGTCAGATGAAATGAAGAATGATCCGATTGATTGACCGAGTAATTGTTCAGGTGTGTAACCTAACAGAACAGCAGTGGCATCATTGACAACTTCGATGTTGCCGGTGATGCTTGTGCAGAATATTGAGTCATTTGCATTCTTGATGATGTTTCCTTCGATTGTAAGTTTTTCTTTCTTGTCGTAGCCTTTTCCTTTCAAGAACAATTTCGCGAACTTTTTGTTGTTCAATAAATCGTATGGTGAAAATCTCTTCACGATCATTAAACATGCTATGTATGTAGCTTTCCTTACAAGATGATAAATAAATGAAATGACGAGTGTCAAAATAAGCAGAATCAATAATATACCAAACATTGCATAAAGCTTGACATCAAACTTGTCAATTTGATCATTGGCAAGATATACTGTTCTGTTTTGTGCTTTCATCATTTTCGGAATCATTCTGTTTGTTGAGAGATAAAATGCAACTGCGATATCTTGTAGTGATGCATTTTTCTGCATCTGTAGTTGACCTATAACATTGTTGACATAGTTAGAGTAAATTTCTACTTGTTTGTGAATTGATGCATTCAGATATGTAACAGCAGGATCAGATGGTTTAACAGGGATTTGAGCATCAATTAAGTTAAGTCTATCCAACTCTGCATCGAAGCCAATACATGGAGGTGATGTTCGGACACCATTGATTAAATAGTTATCCATATTAATCAATGTTGTTGTTGCCATTATTGTCAACTTCATAAGATCTGTCCAGTTAATATATGTCTTAACTCCGTTACTTTCTGAGAGTTGCCATTTCCTAAAATCGACAGTCAGCAATAAAAGCATGATTGATTCTGTTGCGACAGTTTGTCTAAGCGATTCAAGTGAATTCCATGCAGCAAGTTTTGAAATGTTTTCGTTTGACTTGACACTGAAGTTCAATGAAAAGAAGGTAACAATGAATATGCCAATGCAAAGAATGAATAGTAAAACAATTAATATTGTTGACTTCATTTTGACAAGTCTGAATTCTGAAACAATGGAATCATCTGTTCCAGAACCAATCATTATTCTTTCCTTAGCTTTTGTTTTGGCTTTCATATCAAATGATTTTATAATGTCAACAATTTTTCTGATTGAGAAGATGCTCATTATATGGATACAAATCAGTGGTATCATAATAAGTAAGAAAACTACGATTGGAATCACAATCTGTAATATTCCAATTGAACCTCTCACTGAATCAGCAATTGTATTCTGATGAACTGATAATGCGTCGAATACTTCAAGCATTGACAAAAAGTATGTTCCCAAGTTGGAATAGATTGAGCATGCATCATTATTTATTGGCAAAGTTGGATGGCCTTGAAGTGGATTCAACACTCTTTGGAGTGTTATACTTGTTGAAAATATCGAAGCAAATGACATGAGATTAGAATTGAGTGGCTGATGCTCATAGCAAACAGTGAATTTTTCATCAATTTCAATGAGAGTTTCAATGTATTCGTAAACATCTTTGCGATGTAATGCTTCCAAGTTGATTTGGGCGAATAAGTTGAAATATTGTTGAGATGCATTTTGTGTAGAATAGTAAATAGGATCCTGTGTATTATCTAAAAGATTGATGATTGGATGGTCATCACTATGGAATAATTCCCCTGTTATTATAGTAAACTCCTCAAGGTATTCTCTTGCATTAGCAAAGTCATTATAGACGAGGTTGAGGTTTCCAAGTGCATTATAATATGTTGCGAGTGCGAAAGAATCTATTTGATTCAGTCCTACAATCTGGTCATCCAAAGCTTGTTTCGAATAAATCCACCCGTAAACGAATATTGCGATGACAATGAGGCAGTTTGCTATCATAGATTGGATAGTGAATCTGATTTCTATTGGAATCTTGTTCTTCAAGCAACGATCAAGCGCGATTCTCTCCTTAGCCATCGGCATAACAGACTTGCCTATGTGTTCCTCGATTTCATCATCAAGCTCTTTTTCATCCAATTTGGAAAGATCATGTAGCTGATTGTCAGATGAATATATCTTCTTGTCAGATGAGTCACTTGATGTGCTTGTGCTTGTATGCATGAGCTTTTCGCGTCCATTATTATGATTCTTGATGATCTTTCCTTGGAAGTCAACGATTTGATCTGTTAAATACTTAGGAAATGCAGTTATCATGTACCTGAAAGAGTTGTCGACAGCGAAAACTTGGCCGTACTCGATCAAGTTCTGGCGATTCCGCATCTGTATGCCAGCTGGGAAGCTGCACATTGTGTTTATCAAGAACTTGGAGTATTCTTCGCAGAATTTGGGGTTGTTAGGCGATGATAAGATGCTTTCTTTCCACAAATTGTCGCAGCTTCTGACTTTTTCCGCGAAATTCTCAAAGAATTCTGTTGTAAGTTTGGAAGAATCGATAGCGCTGCGGGACATCATCTCGCAGTGGTCGGACATTGTCTTCATTTCGATTAACTTCATTTTAGAATGAGTAGAAACCGTGAAATTCCTCAAAGATTTGACGGAATCAATCTGGAAAAGGAGAAATCTGTTGAGAAACCTAAGTTTGCGTCTCTTTGATAGCAATTTTGCAATTTTACTCTGAATTCTCGTTTCTCGGGGAAAATAATTCACCATTTGAAGGCAAACAGATAGAACTAGCTCTGAATCTGTGCTGTCTACAAGGTAATTTACCAGTGTCATCTCATAAAATGACGGAGAGTAGTTGATAAAAGCAGTTCTTAGATATAAAATTGTAGTGAATGGATTTTTGATAAATCCTAATTCATCAAAGTACTTGTTTGCTTGTTCTTGGTTCTCAAACGTAACATTAAGCTCATTTATCATTCTTTTCTTTGATATTGCAACATGAATTAAGTCAACACCAGTGAATAATGTATAAACAATGAGTGCACCAAGTAATGGGACATAATGCATCGGTGTTTTAACGAAATAAGCAACAAAAGACAAAGCATCTCCAATTGTCACTCCCAAAAACCATCCTACGCCCATACTTTGGAACAGAGGATCAATAAATGGCTGATAATTGAACATATATAGGAACAGATAAGTGAAAATAACGCAGTGAATGAAGATTGCACATAACGATGCCCAATCTTCGAAAAGAAGAAGCAAGAAGTACAACACAAACCCGATGATGTTTGTAACTATGGTATATGTCATGATATCTGGGTCGAAATTCGTTAAAGGACCTTTCGCCATATAAACTGATCTTGAAATTAAGCTTTGCACGAATATGAAGGAAGTATATTCAAATATAAATGATATAGCAAACAATATGCATGAAGCGCATAACTTAGCACTGAATCTTTCCTTCAACATTATATATGCAGTCTCAAGAGTACCTATTTGAGCAGGCATATTGGTACATATGAGGATTGTTTCGAAGTACAAGCGCAGTGGATAGCATAATATCTGCACAAATTTTCGATTAACTTTATAATAGGCAAGTTGATAGATCATTATAATAATTATTACAACATTTGGTATTATTATGATGCTCGAAAGTATAAGGTAGTCGTCATCTGATGAAGGACAGTTTCTGAAGAAAAGAATTTGATACAACCATTGTAAAATCGGCATATCTTCAAATCCTTGCATATATTTGCTCCATGGCCACACACATGACCATAAAACCTGCACGAAATAAATGACCAAAAATGGATATCCCCAGATAATAGATATTTTCGTATTAAATACACTCATATATAAGGGGAAAAGTGAGTCTATGAAGCCATTTTGTGCCTGTGCGTTGAGGAACTGCGCTGACTGGTCAGCACTCTGACTAACGGAACTCGCTGGCGCTGCAGGAGCTTCCATATATTTAAATTTTAAAATAATTGACTGAATTTTTTGGTTATTGATTATTTTATATAATATAGAGATTTTTAAACAACAAAATTTTTCAATGATCGAATGAAAAATTATTTATTATTAGTAATTTTGCTCCGTATGATGTTTTTATATAATTTATTCAACAATTATTTGATAGAAAAAAATTCAAAGAGTGATTTTTCAATACAGTAAAATATCCATTCTAAACTTCATAACAAATAAAAATATCAATATTTTGAAAAAATTAAAAATTGATTTTTCAATGCAAGAAATTATATACAAGAAACAACTTAACAAATAAAAATATCAAATGTCGCAAAAAATTAAACGTTCGTTTGAAAAAAAATATAATTCTCCGTAAAATATAGGCATATTTCGGGTTTAGTATGGGAAACGAATTATTAAATTGAACAAAATCGAAAATATATTTTTCAGAGAACTATATTGCTACCGTTTTGATTGCAAACGGAGTACACATAGTTTATACCCATGATGTACTTATTATTCTATCGATTCACCTGTTAAAAAATTATCAAAAAATAATCACTTTAAAATTACTGTCAAAAAATACGTTTTTGGCCAAGTGAAAATAATTACATAATAAATGCTATAGGAAGATATGGTTAATTTTTAAAGATTTACACGTTAAATTACAAATATTTAGCTCAATTCCTTACTTTCAATTTTGTCTCAGAAAATATTTTCAATTTCTTTCTTGAACTATTAATGTTTCATTATAATGCATGCGCTAATATCGAAAACAAATTAAGACTGCCGCTATTCAATATTGTTATAATTTTACGGGAAATAACCTTACTTTATAATGTGTCAAAATAATTTCATTCAATCTTTTGAGACTTAATCAGTCGTTTTCTTTTTGCTGTTATATTGTTTCATAACGTCACTAAACGTATATTATAGTCTGGAAATTATTATCTTGACAAAAATAATGTTGACAAATTGCAATTTACATGTCAGATTATTTTAGGTATTTATTATAGCAGTCTCAATAGCAGAATAATTCAATGATAGTATGAAGAATCGGCTGAAAAGGATCTGTTTCATAATATATACTGGCAAACGTTTGACAAAAAAAGTGGCAATTCCGTGTAAGTTCGAATATCAATTTTAAAGTGCAAATATAACATTAACAATCAAATATGAGAGCAATGAAAATGTAGTTGTACCATCAGATACTATACGATCAGCATATACTAATGTTGTAGTTGAAAATGGTTTTACAAAAGTTCCATATGGGTGTTTTAAAGATTTTGTTAATTTAGTAAGTATATCCTTACCAGACTCAATTGAATTCATTGATGATTGGGCATTCATTTATACAAAAATCAAAAAAATTAAAATTCCAAAAAATTTACGATCAATTAGCCCTAATAATCCATTTGATGATATTGTAACTCTCGAAAAATTTGAAGCAAGTGATGATACTATAGGATACAGAGTAGTTGATGGAATTTTATTCACGAAAGATATGAAAAGTTTAGTTAATTTTCCAGCACGATATTGCGCGGCAAATTATGTCGTTCCCTATGGAGTCGAGTCAATTATGACATTTGCAATGGTAGGAAATGCTTACCTAAAGCATATAATTTTTCCAGAAACTCTATCCACTGTTGGTCACGGGTTTCTTAGAGGACTTAAAGATAGATTAAAATCCGTAATAATTTTGAGATCAATAGATTTTAATCCCATCAGGTTTCAATCAATCCCTTTTGAAAATACAAATTTTAAAGAAAAAGACATTCAATATATGACATTCCAGCAATACCAAGATATGTATTGCAAACCCAAAATTTGCACGGAATGTTCTAATCGAAGAAATCTAAATCAATATTGCATTTTTTTGTTGATTTTCATCTTGATATAAATAGTATGTGTCAAAATAAGAGATTAAGGAAAGAATATAATCAATATTTATTAAAGCATAAAAAATTAGAGAAATATCATAAGTAGTGATGATTGAATAAAATATGAGATCTGTAGGTGGAACATAGCATGAACAATTTATATAATTATTATAGCAGTTATGACCAAAATCGCACGATGCTATTTTAATATTCGATTGAAAAAAAGATCGACATAAATCAGTCGAACAGTTATTTAAGATGAATGTTCCTGAGGTTCCAAAATATCCAACAGCATTCTCAATATTTTTGAGCTTGAGCATAATAGCATCATTTATATAATGATTAGTTCCATATTTCAGAAAAGTAAAAATAAATCTGGAGGACGAATCATTGAAGAAAATCGCATGTTCTAAAGTCGCACTTTTTGCATTTTCCTGAAAGTTTTCTACGGAAAAATGGCAGAATGGCCTTTTGTATTTATGCTTCTGACAAATTTTACTGTTGCTGTGTTTTTGGGATTAACCGTCAAAAACACTCCGTAGTATCCTTTTGAATGTACTAAGACATTTTCTGACACGTTCAAATTTTCAATGTGTATGTCGCCATGGTTCCAAATTGCATGCTCATTGTTCATACCAAGTGATGAAGAAACATCATTTACATTAATATTATAACCGTGATACTGAAAATCACTGTTTAAGTTTGCAGAATTATTAAAAAATATTGTAGATCGCATCAGAAATTGTTTTGTTTGCAAACATATTGATCCTCCTTTTTCTACACAGAAATTGTAACTAAAGTAACATCGATCAACTATGACTTCAATGTTTAGATTTTCTGCAAAAATCGCTCCACCCTTATTAGCACTACATTTGCTAAATATGGTGTGCGATATTGTTGATGATGAGGTGATATATGTGTGCTTGTTAACAGCTGTAGTATAAATATTCTACCTTTGAGTTTTGACGCATGATTTTTGACAACATCACGATGATAATTTTTCAAGGTTAATTTTCGGGTAGGTCATAACTGCCATTCAAAGCACATAAATAGAAAATTATGATTCAGTAACAAAACTGCATGAATTATAATGATTCTAGCGATTTCTATATTCAATTTGATTGAAATTATAAAGAATTTATAAGAATTAATATGTCAATTTAACAAATATTACGTTTGCTTTCAAGTTTAATGAGTGCTATAATAGACAGAAATCAGATTATAAATTCTCAAAAATAATTGTTGAGTATTATACAATAAAAGCTAGCACGCATAAATTTAGTTAACTACACTGAACAAATATATCGATTCTGTAAAGTATTGCTAATGTTTTCTATTATCTCAAAAGCAACAAGTGTTCTTTTTCTCTGTATTTTCCTTGATTATTATCTTTTTATCGCTTTCTTTGTCAGCGCTTGGTGCAAATGCTAATTCTGCGATTTGTTCTTTTAATGCATCAATTCCGAAACCACTAAGTGCAGAAGTTTCGACAGCAATAAGTGCATTATATTGCTCACCAACATTGATTAATTCATCAATGCCAATGGAGTTTTCATTTCTTAAATCGCATTTATTTCCAACAATGATTAATGTAGCATCTGATGGTGCATTATCTCTGATGGTATCAATCCATTTAGGAATGGAAGAAAATGAAGTTCTTTGAGTAATATCACAAACTAATAATATAACAGCAGCTTTCCTAAAATACATAGGGACAATGGTTCTAAATCTTTCTTGTCCTGCTGTATCCCACATGTTTAATTCAACTAAGCCTTTGTCAGTCTCAACTGTGAACATTGAGCAAGATCCGCCAACCGTAGCTTGTTGCTCCTTGACAAAATCATCACCCTTCATTCTAAGGAACAGTGATGTTTTTCCAACAGAGGAATCTCCAACTAGAACAACTTTTAGTGTGTTGTTACTCATTTTTTGTGGATATTTTTTCTGGATCCGATTTGTAAATTGAAAAAACAAATATAACATTCATACTTTAAATTCCAGATGAAATAAATTTTTATCGACAAATTAATTTGACATGTAAAGTTTTGTCATATTTTTTATCAAGAAATATATTGTCGTTTCAAGGAAACTTCTATAATTTTGCTTTGACGAATAAAGCACTTACTTCCAATGAGATATTATATTATACTAAGGATGTCGTTTTGGAAGAGAATTATGACTTTGGAAGAAAAAAATGACGTAGTAAGAAGATTTTTTGGAAAATAAAAGTGACTTTTATTTAAGGGGGAGT